>CM071956.1:1002500-1112500 GCA_036784905.1 Acrossocheilus fasciatus
AGGTTCTGCTCATCAAATATGCATCTCAGTATAACGGTATTAACGTGGTCGCCGGCCCAGTGTACGACTACAACTTTGACGGACACTTCGACTCTCCAGAGCAGATCCAGGAGTACGTATTCCTGATTCACCGAACCCCAGTCCCACCCTGCATTTGATTCTTTTTCCAAAATCCGTTACTCCCAGTGTGATTTTGGTATTATTTATATTATAGTTTTTAAATAAATGTTTTGAATTAACTTTGATTTTTATATTATCATGTTATTTTATTTTATTTTTTGTTCCATCTTAGTTTTTATTTATTTCCAGTTCGTAATTGCTTTAACTTGTTTCACATTTTATAATATTTTATTCTATAATAACAATGCAATATATATATTTTTAGCTTTATTTCAATTAACAAAAAATGTTTTTAATAGTTTTAGTTAACAGTAATAATCCTGTGATGTTTGTCACAGCACAGAAGTAAAAAATAAATGTAATTATTTACTGTATAATTATTATTATTTTTAATTTACTTTTCAGGTTCGTTGCAGGTTCGTCTATTCCTGTTCCCACTCATTATTTCGTGGTGGTGACGAGCTGCCAGAACGACGCGCAGGCGGTGAGCGATTGTTCTGGTGAGCTTCAGACGGTGTCCTTCCTGCTGCCACACAGGAGCGACAACATGGAGAGCTGCGCCGTGAGTGTCACACTCTCACTTCCTGTTCCTGTCGCTGTCACACACATCTGAAAGCATCGTCATGCTAATCCTTCCATTTGTTTTTTTTTGATGAATAAGTGTGAATCACAGTCAGAATGATTCAGTTCATGCAGTTCACATCAAACGTTTTATGACGTAACGTGATATTTTTGTCATTTACAGTTTGGTACCACATCATATTAGTACCTTAAATATCATTAAATATTGATGATTAGAGCTTACTGCTCATGAAAGTCAAACTAAATGTAAAATTTACTTTCATCTGAAAAGAGGACTTTGGACCACTGAGCAACAGTCCAGTTCTTCTTCTCCACAGCCCAGGTAAGACGCTTCTGACGTTGTCTCTGGTTCAGAAGTGGCTTGGTAGCCCTTTTCCTGAAGACGTCTGAGCGTGGTGACTCTTGATGCACTGACTCCAGCTTCAGTTCTCTCCTTGTGAAGCTCTCACAAGTGTTTGAATCAGCTTTGCTTGACAGTATTCTCAAGCTTGCAGTCATCCCTGTTGCTTGTGCACCTTTTCCTACCCAAATTCTTCCTTCCAGTCAACTTTGCATTTAATATGCTTTGATACAGCACTCTGTAAACAGCCACAGCTTTCAGTAATGACCCTCTGTGACTTACCCTCTTTGTGGAGGGTGTCAATGTTCGTCTTCTGGATCATTGCCAAGTCAGCAGTCTTCCCCATTATTGTGGTTTCAAAGAACAAGAGATACCCAGAATTTATACTGTAGGGATGGTCATTTATTCAAACTCAAATGTAAAGATTCTACTATTTTCAGATATTGGATTTTTGACTTTCATGAGCTATAAGCTCAAATCATCAAAATTAAAACATAAAATCTTTTGAAATGTTTTAATTTACATGTAAACAAAATCTAGACGATATGAAAGTTTCCCTTTTTGAAATAAGTTACAAAACAGTTTTCAGTGTTATTAAGCTTTAGAACTAATTGCTGTTTTATTCATGCATATTAATTTAAATTATACAATTTATTAATGTTTTTTCATTTATTTATACATTTTAAATATTTGTATTTATTTAATGAATTATTCATTTTATTGTATTTTATTTTCAATTGCCATTAAGGTGTAAAACTGACAGCTTTGCTGTTTTATGCATGCATATCAATTGATATAAATTATACAATTCATAAATGCATAATAATATAAATTCTAATTCTGATCTATTTATTAAGTAAGTCAGTATTATTTTTTATTTAATTTTTCAGTGACATTGATTAAGCTGTGTTACAAACTACTGCAATACATTTTTATTTATACATTAAGTAAAAAGTAAATGTGGGAAAAATAATGAATTTTTCGGTGACATTAAGCTGTAAAACTAACATCTTTGCTGTTGAATTTATGAATATTAATTTAAATCATATGTGACCCTGCAGCACAAAAGCAGTCATAAGTCGCTGGGGTATATTTGTAGCAATAGCCAACAATACATTGTATGGGTCAAAATTATACATTTTTCTTTTATGACAAAAATCATTAGGATATTAAATAAAGATCATGTTCCATGAAGATATTTTGTAAATTTCCTACTGTAAATATATCAAAACTTCATTTTTGATTAGTAATATGCATTGCTAAGAACTTCATTTGAACAACTTTAAAGGTGATTTTCTCAATATTTAGATTTTTTTGCACACTCAGATTCCAGATTTTCAAATATCGTCCGATCCTAACAAACCACACATCAATGGAAAGATTAATTATTCAGATGATGATCTCAATTTCAAAAGATTGGCCCTTTATGACTGTTTTTTTGTGCTCCTGAGTCACATTATTATACAGTTGAATACAAACATTTTATACTAAAACCAAATATTTTCATAATCACAGATTTCAAAATCCTCAATATCACAAAATAAATGCTCAGTCGTGAAAGAAGATTTACGTCATGATTTTCCATCAAGCTGTTTTGAAACGATGTGTAATGTGAAAAACAATACAAATACAGGTAAATATGATGACTGTGACAGTGACGCAGGAGTGTCCCATGATGCTCGTCAACGGAACAAAGAGACCAAGAGATTGGTCATCGTTCATTGTTCTGGTCTCAGCTGCTTCTGTATTTTGAATGCATGACGTGAATGATGATGCTTCCTGAAAACAGATGTTTAATTAACCAAACAGTGAGACACATGAGAACTCGAGTTCTGTTTGTGTGCAGGACGATCAGCCAGAGTCGCAGTGGGCGGAGCCTCTCCTGTGGATGCACCAATCACGCGTCAGAGATGTGGAGTGGATCACCGGATTGGACTTTTTCCAGGACAGCAAGCGTCCAATCGCTGAGCTCCTGCGCCTGAAGACCCGCCCCACTGCTGCCATTCATCCCAAAGCTTGAGTCTGATTTGATTTTGTGTTCATGTATTTATTTAACCCTCATAATGCATTCAGGTCTGTTTCGACCTGGAATAGATCCGTAAAATTAAATTAAAAAAAATATATGTAGATTTTAGTAGTGGAAAGAAACTTTGCAAATGCTTTCAGACGCTCAAAATACACTTCATTTATTATTTACAGATTTTTTACAGTTTTTTCAGAGAAAAAACATGTTTTGTGTTCAGGTCGTTTTGACCCGAGTATGTATTAGCTGTCAAAAATACTTTCTGTAAAATTATCTATGAGTTTATATCAGTGTCAAAAATCCTTTTAAAATATATTAAGCTTTTCCTCCATATCTCACACACTTTTGGGCTGAATTTTGAATTTATGAACATGAATATATGCATCTATTGACCAACCATTGCAGCATAAAAAAGCAGATCACTCTTTTCATCTGAAAGTAAAAGTTTATGCTGGTAAAATCAATTTATTTATTTTTTTAAAACTTCTCAGATCAATATTTATATTGTTTTGATGTTGTTTTGTTAAAAAAATAATTATGTAGGTTCAAAGGAATTTAATTAAATTCCATTCACTCCAATGGGGTTAATACCGGTAATTCTCAGATGATGTGCTTTCATAAATTTCATACAGTGATATATTAAAATGAAATTTGATATTAATATTTGTAAAAAATAGTTAATTTTTTTTATTCACTTTTTTTTTTTTTTTGGTGTGATTTGTGTGCGATTTGAAATTTCAAAGAATTTCTCCATTTTTAAATTAATAAAAAGGGGCACATGCAGTATGGTAACACATTTTTCACATCCACTCATTAATAATGAGTTGCTGACAGAGACAATATGGTTTTAGTTGCACAATATGAAGTTATGACACATTCTGTGGCCAAACGAATTGAGGGCAGATTCTGAGTTCATTGTGAGGTTCATGTACTGTAAATAAATGCTCAGTGATCTTATTCTGATTCACTGCAGTGACAGAGCAGCGCAGGTTTCATACTGAATGCTGAAGATGTGTCATAATCCTTACGCATTAAAATGACTTTCTTGAAATTCTGTTTCAATTCCAGTATTTTTAACTGTGGTTTCCAGCATGTTAATGCATGAGATCAGACTGGGCTGCTGGGAAGCTGGTGTTCATGGGTGTGTTTCCCAAACAATCGTTCGGTGCTCTCTAATCGTCGTCTGACAGAAACACCAGTCTGGTCTGATCCGGCTCAGTCCGTGTTTGAGAGGCTGGGCTGCTGCTTCTGAACCAGATCTTCTGCTCTGTGGATTTGTACCCTGCACTGAAATAAACCCCAAAACCTCCTGTTGAGGCGTCCTCGTCTGTAAAAATGGTATCAAATTAAAGTAAAATAGTAAAAGTGCAGAAAGTTTTCTTTTAGGGTTATCTTACAATATTGATACATAGCTGTATATAAAAGTAATAGAAGTCTATATATTCTGAAAAAAATTATTTTCGTCCTTAATATTTTTTTTCTTGTTTTCCAGTTTAAATCATCATTTTTTTTGCAGCGTAGAACTCACAATTTAACAAACTGAGTAAATGTGTGTAGCATGGTATTATTTATATACTGTCCTAATATGCTAATATTTATAATTTATATATTCTAGGTTTTTCATTTGTTTATTTTTTATTTTATTTTACCAGAATGTTTTTGTAACATTTAACGTGTGTGTGTGTGTGTGTGTGTGTGTGTGTGTGTGTGTGTGTGTGTGTGTGTGTGAATGAGTGTGTGGGGTGGGGAAAGGGGGGTGAATGAGTGTGTGTGTGTGTGTGTGTGTGTGTGTGTGTGTGTGTGTGTGTGTGTGTGTGTGTGTGTGTGTGTGTGTGTGTGTGTGTGTGTGTGTGTGGTGTGTGTTCCTCTTCCTGTGAAAGTGTCACCAAAGTGACTTCATTCAGAGTCAATATTTCTTTGTGGAATGATGGACTTCCAGGGAATGCGCTGAGGTCAGACGGTCACAGCCTTCATTGTGCTTCTGCTGGTGTATTAGAGAGAATCACTGAGAAAGAAGCTGTCGCTGTCATTTAGACCCACAGCGGATGTTCTCTTCCCTGGAAACACTAGATAATGTTATCGCACTGGATTAAAACACACAGGCATTACTCACAGAGCCTGTAAAAACTTCTCATGAAATTGGGATAATTCTTGCACTTTCTTTTTGGATTATTTTCCCCACATTGTTCCACTTCCAGGCATTTCCAGTCAATAATGTCTTGCCTACAAATCATGGCGGATAAATCTCTCATTATGCTTCATCATCACCAAATCTTGGATTCACTCTTTTCACCCACGTTTTCTTTTAATCAGCGCAGGTTTTGTATTTCTCTGTGGAACAGAGTATAGTTTTCATAAATTTCTTTTGTTAAAATTGATGTGGAAACAGAAAATATAAAAATAAAATATGATTATTCAAAATTTTTCAAGTTTATTAATTTTGTTTTATCACTTTTTGTTGTTTTTGAAATGAATCTATATAGTTTTTATTCATTTTTAGTTTTAGTTATTTTAGTACATTAAGTTAAACTAAATAAAAATGAAAAATATTGCCTTCAAAACTAGAGGAAATAAAATGTTTTTAAAAATGTTTTTATATTTTATTCCAGTTAACATTTAATTTATTTCAAGTAAGGATTTTTATAATATAATTTTAGTTTTTGTTTTCAGTGACTGTAACTTTCTACTCGGACTGGAACACAACACGGGAAATTCTGCTGCTCTAACGTGGGTTTTTACGTCGGCTCTCCACATTTCTTAGAATTTCAACATTTCCATTTTTTGTGTCCAAAATCTATTTTTGTGCAGCGTGGAAGATGATGTGTGGAAAGCCCCGTGTCGTTTGGACCCCATCGACTTCAACTGTACAGACAATTAAACACATTTCTTCAAATGTCTTCCATGTTTTAACTTAATGTACAGAAAATAATGACAGAAAGATTGCTGATGTCACATCCTTGACCCCAGAGGTCAAAGGTCACATCAGAAGAGAGTTCACAACCGTTACTAAAACCACGACTGCAGATATGATTGTGCTTCACTGTGTTCCTGCGTTATGTTCTGTTGGATGTACTGCGGCTGCTTGTTGTTTAGTGGGTTTCTGCAGCAGTGATTCATCCTTGGCTTCTAACAGGAACACTTTAGATAATGTTTCCGCTTCCAAGACGTTTCTCGTGTTTCAGAGCGACCGTTGTGAGGGAAAAGTGCTGTTTGTGTCTGTGTACTTTTCTCAGTATTCCACGTCTGAGGCGTGCGGTTTGTGCTCAGATTCTGGAAAGTCTCCAGATGTTCATCGGTGTTGTGTTTCTTCAGACACAACTTGCTATTTTTCACTTTCATTCACACACACACACACACACACACACACACACACACACACACACACACACACACACACACACACACACACACACACACACACACACACACACACACACACTCACACTCTCTAATCCAACTTGTATTCTTCTTAGCTGGAGCTCGTTTCCTAGTCTAGTTCTATGAATATTTTTAGCTCTGTGATGAAATTATGTTGTTCCTCTTTTTTAGGCGCTTTGGATGAAAGCTTCTGCTAAATGCAGAAATGTGAATGTCAAGTCTGTCACATTTATTTCTGTAGCCTTTTATACAGTACAGCTCATTTCAAAGCAGTTTCACAGTAAATAAGAGTGTTCATGTTGTTACTGTTTTTAAATGTAAAAGTATTATGATTTTTATGTCTTTTCTGCTCACCAGTGTTGCATTTATTGGATCAAAAATACAGTAAAATTGTGACATATTATTGCAATTTCTAACAGCTGTTTTCTATGTGAATATGTGTTAAACTGTCATTTATTTCTGTGATGTTCAGCTGTATTTTCAGCATCATTACTCCAGTCTTCAGTGTCACATGATCTTCAGAAATCATTCTAATAGAAACATTTCTGATTATTATCAATGTTGAAAACATTGTGCTGCCTAATATTTTGTGGAAAATATTACATTAATAAATATGATCAAATATTAATAATTACATTTTAACACATTCACATAGAAAACAAATTGTAATATGTGTCCCTGCAGCACAGCAGCAGTCATAAGCAGCACAGTTATATCTGTAGCAATAGACAACTATACACTGTATGGCTCAAAATTATACTTTTTTTTTTATGACAAAAATCATTAGGATATTAAGTAAAGATCATGTTCCATGAAGATATTTTGTAAATTTCTTACCGTAAATATATCAAAACTTCGTTTTTGATTAGTAATATGCATTGCTAAGAACTTCATTTGGACAAATTTAAAGGCGATTTTCTCAATATTTAGATTTTTTTGCTCCCTCAGATTCCAGATTTTCAAATAGTTGCATCTCAGACAAATATTGTCCAACAAACCATACATCAATGGAAAGATTATTTTGCTCAGCTTTCAGATGATGTATAAATCTCAATTTCAATAAATTGACACTTAAGACTGTTTTGTGGTCCAGGGTCACATATTGTTTTTAATCAAGTAAATGCAGCCTTAATGAGCAGATAAGACTTCTTTTGGAAACATTGAGAAGTCTTCCAAACATCTGGGTGGTCATATATAACGAGGTTGAATCAAATCAGTAATCAGAGTTTTTCCAGCTCCATGCTGAGGTTTGATTTGCGGGAAGCATTTAGTCCCGTCTCATTTAGTTTGACGTGCAGGGACAGAGCTTTCCTGCCATCTTATATGTTTGTGATTTGAAGAGTGCATTGGTAGCTTTGATTGGATGTTGATGTAGCTTCTTGCCATTTCTCACAGTGAAAGTTTGCGTTGTTTTAGACGGCCTTTGACTGCCACGTCAGACGGTGAACACAATGACTGTCTGGAACTGGATTAGTGTTTCCAAACTCATTCCCGTCACTGCGCTTGATTCCAGAAAGCGCTTTGTAAAAAGGAAGCCAATAAAACGGCCGTGTTATCTTAGTTTCTCAATTCATCTCGAAACAAATGTTTTCCACAGACATTCAGGTTTTAGATTAAACTTTGATGTGCAGCGAGTCTGAGTGATCAATAAAAGTCTGAGATTAGGATTTAAATTAATATTGAATAGGGATAAATAGCATATTTGAGATTGTCCAGTATTTGTGTGTCAGTACACTTCAAAAATGACTTTATTCCTTAGTATTTTTGTCTTGTTTTCCAGTACAAACATCCTTAAATCAAGATGAATTTCCTTCAGAAGCAAGTCAAGTCAAGTCACCTTTATTTATATAGCGCTTTTACCAATACAGATTGTGTCAAAGCACTTAACAGTATCAAATTGGAGGACAGAGTGTCAGTAATGTATAATGATAAGATTAAACACTCAATTTTCAGTTAAAGGCATTTCATTATTGAATTCAGAGATGTCATTGTCTAGCTCAGTTTAGTTTAAATAGTATATGAGCAATCAAATCGGCGATAATCGCTAGAAATTAGGTGTCCCCAACTGAGCAAGCCAGAGGCGACAGCGGCAAGGAACCAAAACTCCCTCTGAGACAGAATGGAGAAAAAACCTTGGGAGAAACCAGGCTCAGTCGGGGGCTAGTTCTCCTCTGACCAGACCAAACCCACAGTTCAGTTCCAACCGCAGCCGTGTCAGATTGTGTAAAGGACTTATCTGATTCCTGTGGTCTCGTCCCGATGGAGCATTTTAATTTATAATATAATGTATTTGTTATATTTGTGTTTCATTCATTATCTGAAGTTTTTCATTTATATGATTTATTCATTTACTATAATTGTAATGTAAAGTTTAATGCATTTATTGTTTCTCTGTGTATTTTTATAATATATGTTTGTTTGTTTATTATAATTTAAATCTATGTCTCTGTGGCTCTCCGCTGACGATCAGGGCTGCAGACATCATCTCTTGGTGCTGATCCACCTTCTGATCGGATACGGACTGAGAAACAGAATAAGAAAGAAATAGACTAATATTAGCGTAGATGCCATTCTACTTACGATGTAACGAGTACACCGTGTGTTGTGGGAAGTGTTCCCGGTTCCGGTTGATCTAATTAATGCAGCCTAACAATCCTTTAACGGATTTGAATAATAGAAGCGTATTAGTGTGTTATGTGTACGCCAGGCTAAAGAGATGGGTCTTTAATCTAGATTTAAACTGACAGAGTGTGTCTGCCTCCCGAACAGTGTTAGGTAGATTGTTCCAGAGTTTGGGTGCTAAATAGGAAAAGGATCTGCCGCCCGCAGTCGATTTTGATATTCTAGGTATTATCAAATGGCCACAGTTTTGAGAACGCAGCGGACGTGGAGGACTATAATGCGATAAGAGCTCGCTCAAGTACTGAGGAGCTAAACCATTCAGGGCTTTATAAGTAATTAACAAGATTTTAAAATCTATCCGATGTTTGATAGGAAGCCAGTGCAGTGTTGACAGAACCGGGCTAATATGGTCATATTTCCTGGTTCTAGTAAGGACTCTAGCTGCTGCATTTTGGACCAACTGTAGTTTGTTGATCAAGCGTGCAGAACAACCACCCAATGAAGCATTACAATAGTCTAGCCTTGAGGTCATAAACGCATGAACTAACATTTCTGCATTTGACGTTGAGAGCATAGGTCGCAATTTAGATATATTTTTGAGATGGAAAAACACAGTTTTACAGATGCTAGAAACATGGCTTTCAAATGAAAGATTGCTATCGAACAGCACACCTAGGTTCCTGACTGATGAAGAAGAATTTACAGAGCAGCCATCAAGTGTTAGATAATGTTCTAGGTTATTACATGTGGGGTTTTTAGGTCCGATAATTAACACCTCTGTTTTTTTCAGAATTTAGCAGTAAGAAATTACTCGTCATCCAGTTTTTTATATCGACTATGCATTCCGTTAGTTCCTCAGTTTGGTGTGTTTCACCGGGCCGCGAAGAAATATAGAGCTGAGTATCATCAGCATAACAGTGAAAGCTAACACCATGTCTCCTGATAATATCTCCCAAGGGTAACATGTAAAGCGTGAAAAGTAACGGTCCTAGTACTGAGCCTTGAGGTACTCCATACTGTACTTGTGATCGATATGATACCTCTTCATTCACTGCTACGAACTGATGGCGGTCAGATAAGTATGATTTGAACCATGCTAAGGCGCTTCCACTAATGCCAACAAAGTTTTGTAGTCTATTCAAAAGAATGTTGTGGTCGATAGTGTCGAACGCAGCGCTAAGATCCAGTGGAACTAATAAAGAGATACAACCACGATCAGATGATAGAAGCAGGTCATTTATAACTCTAATGAGAGCAGTCTCAGTATTATGATACGATCTAAATCCTGACTGGAATTCCTCACAGATATCATTTTTCTCTAGGAAGGAATATAATTGTGAGGATACTACCTTTTCTAGTATCTTTGACAGAAAAGGGAGATTTGAGATCGGTCTGTAATTAAGATCTTTGGGGTCAAGTTTTTAATGAGAGGCTTAATAACAGCCAATTTGAAGGTTTTGAGGACATATCCTAATGACAATGATGAATTAATAATAGCCAAAAGAGGATCTATGACTTCTGGAAGCAGCTTTTTTAGTAGTTTAGACGGAATTGGGTCTAACATACATGTTGTTGGTTGTTGCAAGTAAGACATGAGATATTAAGTCTTGTTTTCTGAAAAATGTTTTAGAAATAAGTTAATTTTTGTTTAAAACAAGAACCAATATCTGCCAGTGAGGTCCATTAAATGTTCTTGTTCAAATAAGTTAATAGTTTTGTTGATAAAGGGTGCATTAAATTGATCAAAAGTGACAGTAAAGACCAGTGTTGGGGAAAGATACTTTTAAAAGTAAAGCATTACAAAATTGCATTTCTCCCTAAAAAAGTAATTCATTACATTACTTAGGGTTTGCTTGTTTGGTTTTAATATAAAAGTTCTATTTTTGGCAAAAGTAAAAGCCTTTCATACCAAAAGTGAAGTGAATGAGCCTCAGGCTAAAGAAAATGTAAATGATACACTCTAAAAAAAATTATACTAAAAATATATTATTATACTAATTAAATTATGAATTAATTAAAAACATAAAGAATATTTGTGCTATTTAACATTTAATCATTGCAGGTTCATTGTTTTCAGGCTTCGCTGTTTTTTTTTATTTTGAAGAATATTGAATCTGTCATCTCGTATTGCTTTGATTTATTACATGAGTGAATATGTTGTGATTTCTGTTTCTAAGAAACGAGTCAGTGTGGATTTTACATTTGTGACTCACTCATCAAAACACTTTATTTTACAAAACCAGCTTTGTTTTGGGGCTAGTTCATGGATGAGGTATCTAGTAATTACATTCTTTAGACCTGTCTGACTTTATCTAGACCTGCACGTGATGCCGAAACAGACATACACAAACAGCCGTTCCTCTGAATCTCATTATTCCAGTGAATCCAGTAACAAAAATAAACCCAACTGGATTTTCCAGTAAAACGATGAAACGCTTTTTAAAAGCTCTTTCAAGGAACACTCCCAGTTTTCTAGGTGGCCATTATTTGTATTAGATTATGTCATAATGGAGTTACTCGCGTGCACAGGAAGTGAATCGCACTTCTCTGAAGAGGAATAGCAAACATTGGTATGATTCCTGAACGTGTTTCAGATCCGTGTTCCTGTCGAAACACATGACAGGAATTACTCTTCAGATGAATGCAGTGTTGGATAAACGCATGAATAAACAATAAAAAACTGTTACATTTACATTCTGAAGCCTTTGACAGCTTGCTGTTCAGCATTTGCTTGGAAGTCATCTGTTATTGTTCCTATATTGGACTTCTCACTTTCCTAGTAATTATAGGTGTTTTATTTCCTACGGTGTGTAAGTTTACAGGGAAATGAATGCTGTGCAAATCACTGATCAGCTGAATACTAGTTTGTTTGCCATGCATCCAATGCAATTTGGCTTCAGAACAAATTACTCAACTGAGATGGCCAACTGTTACTTCACTGAAAAAGTCTTCATTGGATAACGGTGGGGTTATTTGGAGTTGTGTTTCTTAACCTCAAGAAGGCTTTTGACACTGCTAACCACAGAATTCCCATGTCTAAATTAATAGGTTTTTTTTTTCCCAGAGACTTTGAATTGGAAAGAATCATATTAATCAGGTCGAAAACATTATGCACAAGTACAGTATTATAAATAAACAGCCTTACGTATATCCACAGGTATACCCCAAGGATCTATTCTGGGTCCATTAACATTTTATATCAATGATTTTCTGTCTGTTTGTCCAGACATTAATATCCATGCGTGTAGACACTGTTATTTGTATATTCAGTATATGGGAGCAGTGCGTCACAAGTGGCAAATGAACTTACTAAATCTATGATTCATGTAACGCCTTAGTTAGAACAATGCTGTTTACAATTAAAAATTTCTAAAAATGGTGTGTGCCTGTTTTTTTTCTCAACCAAAACAAACAATTGCAATTCCAGATGCCTGGGGAAAGGCTACAAGTAGTATCTGAATACCTTGATTCTAGACATTTACTTGATAAAAAAATCTGTAAAATTTGCCAGCAAAAAAGACACGTGAAGCACCAGCTGAAATTGGACCTTTGTACAGTTGCACTAAAAGAGCTGCTAGGGTCTCATAAATTAATTTGCTTCTGATGTTTGTTAGTATTTCTGCATTTCTATACGGCTGATTCATCTGAGTGGGTTAGTTTCATTAGTTACCATGTGTTTGTCTGTGATGTAAACACAAAGGATTGCCTAATATTGGCTTACCTCCTCTGCTGGCAGGAGGTTTTTCATGAGTAATGGCTGAAGTATTTTTACGGAATCCCCTGAAATGGGAAATGACCCGCCAATGACTCACTGTTTTTATTCAGTGGTTATCTAACAGATATTAGCAAACACATTAATGCTCCGTCAACATGTTTGAATGTTCAGTGATTCAGTTCATCCAGAATGCGTGACAATGTGTGAGATGCTGCTGATTGACGTGTGGCTTTCAGAAAAAGCAATGCTGTCACCTATGTACAGAAATATCTACACACATGTGACAGGTCCAGAAAAAGAGCATATCAGATTCTGACTGTAACTGAAGTTAAAGGTTAGTTTCACCTGGTAAAGAAAAATATCAGCATTACTTGCCCTCATGCCTTTTTCCACGACTGATTAAAAAGAGGTGACTGTGACTATTTGTCTCACAATTTGACCTTTGTTTCTTGTAAGAGTAAGAGTTCTCGCATTTATTCTGCTGACACACTTTAGACACTCTGCTGACTGTCAGTGACTCTGCAACTATTAATAGAATGATAGGACTGTTGATTGTTTCGTGCAATTCTGACTTATATCTCACAATTCTGACTTTTTCCTCATTTTTATGAGATAATATCTCGCAATTATGAATTTTTCCTTGTATTTCTGAGTTTATATCCCACAATTCTGACTTTTTCCTTGTATTTCTGAGATTAATTAAGAATGAATACCTGGAAGCTAGAAGAATTGCGGGGGTTCAGTTGCGGAAGCATTGCCTGAAGTGATTGTGGATGGTACAAAGAAATTATGCCACGTGAGTGGAATGAAGCAGTTATCGTCGCAATTTTAAAAAAGGGAGACAATGCCGTCTGCAAGAACTGCAGAGGGATCAGCCGTGTGTGTGTAGCGTACAAGGTATTGTCTATAGTGCTGTACAACCGTCTAACACCAATTGCCGAATGTCTGATAGGAGACTATCAGTGTGGTTTTCGAGCTAATAGGTCAACCATTGACCAGATTTTTACTCTTCGACAGATATGTGAGAAAGCTTGGGAGTTGGGGGTCACAACCTGGCACTTGTTTATTGATTTGAAAAAAGCCGCCTATGATAGTGCCCACAGAAGGTTCCTGTACCAAGCTATACTGTAAAACCCAACAGTTAGGGTAACTCAAACCGTTTGAGGAAACTTATTGCCTTAAAACATTTAAGTTTTTAAAACTAACAATTATGAGTGCTCTGAACTTATTTCAGTTGAGTTCACTAAAATAAGATATACATTGCAGTTAAGTAATTAAGTGATTAATTAAGTGCTGATTGAGCATTAGTGATGAACACCTGCTGTTAACAAACTTTGTTTCTTCGTCGAAGTCAGGCCCTGTGGAGATAGGTGGAGAGAAGGGTTTGAGTAGTGATACGTGGAATGTGGGGTGAATTTTGCATTGTGGTGGGAGTTGAAGTTTATAGGTGACAGGGTTGATACGTTCCAAGATGGTGAAGGGGCCAACGAATCTGGGACTGAGTTTCCTACAAGGCAGGCGCAGTTTGATGTCCCTGGTTGACAGCCAGACCTTTTGCCCTGGTTGGTAATTCGGGGTTTGTCGATCTTCGGACGTCTGCTGTCACTCTCTGTCTGCACACTGCCTGTTGGAGCTGGTGGTGTGCTGCATCCCAGACTCTCTCGCTCTCCCGGAACCAGTGATCGATGGCGGGGACGTCCGATGGTTCATCTGACCAGGGAAACAGGGTAGGCTGGAAACCGAGTACGCACTGGAAGGGAGTGAGTCCAGTGGATTGTTGGCGAAGCGAGTTTTGGGCGTACTCGGCCCAGCCTAAGAACTGGTTCCAGGAGTTCTGGCGACTATGGCAGAAGGTCCTCAGGAAGCGCCCTATCTCCTGGATTTTGCGCTCGGTCTGCCCATTGGACTGTGGATGATAACCGGATGAGAGGCTGACGGTCACACCTAGGAGGGAGAAGAAGGCCTTCCACACCCGGGAAATGAATTGGGGTCCTCTGTCAGATACAATGTCTTCTGGGATGCCATAGTATCGGAATACGTGGTTGAATAGTAGTTCTGCAGTTTGGAGAGCTGTGGGAAGGCCAGTGAGGGGAATGAGATGACAAGACTTGGAGAATCGATCAATGATGACTAATATGCACGTGTTTCCGTCTGAAGCTGGTAGGTCAGTGATGAAGTCCACTCCCAGGTGTGACCACGGACATTGAGGTATGGGTAACGGGTGGAGTTTTCCAGCTGGGAGATGACGGGAACTCTTGGAAATGGCACAGTCTGGGCAGCCTCGCACAAACCTTCTCACATCCCTGGCCATGTTAGGCCACCAGAAGCGGTTTCGTAGCAGCGAGAGAGTTGCGTTGGCCCCTGGGTGGCCAGTACCAAGTGATGTGTGGATGGTTTGGATCAATGGAGTCCGTTGTGTTTTGGGCACATACTGGAGGTCTTGTGGACAGCCCGGCGGATTGGCGGGTGGTGTGGTGGAGGCTACTAGATGAGAGGTCCACTGAATGGGGCTGGTACTGATCGTTGGAGGCAATATATTTTCGGGTTCATGGTTGTTGTTATCAGGGGTGTGGATCCGAGATAGAGCGTCCGCCTTGACATTTTTGGTACCAGGTCTGTAGGAGATTTTGAAGTGGAACCGGGTGAAGAATAATGCCAATCTTGCTTGTCTTGGGTTGAGCCGTTTAGCGTCACGAAGGTATTGTAGATTCTTATGGTCAGTGAGGACTAGAAAAGGGTGTTTTGCCCCCTCCAGCCAGTGCCTCCACTCTTCAAGGGCTAGTTTGACGGCCAACAGTTCCCGATTTCCAATGTCGTAATTCCTCTCCGCCGGGCTGAGTTTCTTGGAAAAGTAGGCACATGGATGGAGTTTGGGAGGCTTCCCCTGCTGCTGTGATATGACGGCTCCTACGCCCGTGGTGGATGCGTCCACTTCCACTACAAATGGTAATTCGGGGTCTGGGTGTGCAAGGAGCGGTGCGTTGGTGAAGGCGAGTTTCAAATTTTCAAAGGCTTCCAAGGCTTTCGGGTTCCAGGTGAGCTTTTTGGTCTTTCCTTTAAGCAGATCTGTAAGTGGACTGGTGATTGAGCTGTAATTGGTAATGAATCGGCGATAGAAGTTTGAGAATCCTAGGAATCGTTGTAATTCTTTGATGTTGGTAGGGGTTGGTCAGGTGGTGACTGCTTCTACCTTCCCCTTGTCCATGCGGACGCCACGGTGGTCAATGATGTATCCGAGGAAGTGTACAGAGGGTTGGTGGAAAGTGCATTTTTCTGCTTTAAGATATAATTGATACTGACGGAGTTTCTGGAGGACCTCCGCAACGTGGTGGCGATGGTCGGCCAGGCTCCGGGAGTAGATGAGGATGTCATCTATATATACAACTACAAAGTGATTCATGAACTCCCAGAGCACCTCATGCATAAAACCCTGAAACACAGAAGGGGCCTTGACAAGCCCATACAGCATCACCCTGTATTCATAATGGCCGGTAGGGGTTATGAAGGCGGTCTTCCACTCATCTCCCTTTCTTATGCGAATGAGGTTGTAGGCGCTGCGGAGGTCCAATTTAGTGAAGATGGTGGCGCCGTGTAGTTGTTCTAAAGCTGCTGGGACAAGGGGAAGAGGATAACGGTACTTGATTGTGATGTCATTGAGTTTCCGGTAGTCAATACAGGGGCGTAGGCCGCCGTCCTTCTTTGCCACGAAGAAGAAGCTGGAGGCAGCAGGGGAGGTAGATGGTACTATATATCCTTGTTGGTACTATATATCCTTGTATATATCCATGGCCTTTTGTTTCCGGTGGTGAAAGGGGGTAAATTCTTCCCCGTGGTACTGGCTCACCCGGAAGGAGGTCAATCGCGCAGTCCCATGGCCAGTGTGGTGGTAGCTGGGCAGCCCTCTTTGGACAGAAGACGTCCAGAAGACGAAAAAGTGGGAATAGCAGGAAGGGATGTTGACGGATAATTTTTCTTGAGGGCTCTCTATGGAGGTGGTGCAAATTGTCATCTGTGTCGACACTTGATGGGTAGGTTTAGGTAAGTTAGGGAAGCAGTGAGGGAAACACTTCTCACCCCACTTTAGGATTTCTCCTGTCCTCCAAGACAGATTGTGCTGCACCATCCACGGGCGACCCAAGATGATGTCCACTGTCGAACCCTCCAGAACCAGCAATTGGATCTCTTCCCGATGCAATTGATCAATTTGTAGCTGTACCGGTTCGGTGCAGAGATGGATGGAGTCTTGGGTAAGTGGTTGACCAGTTATGGATTGTGCTTCATAGTTCTTCGGTGTGTTAGAGGCAGAGATGCGGAGCTGCTGGAGGAGGTTCCCCGAGATGAAGTTCCCCGCGGAACCAGAGTCGAGGAGGATGGTGACTGTAAGGACATGTGAGCAGGCAGTAAGCAGAGCTCGTGTTGATAGAGGTTTAAGTTTAGGCATGGTGGGAAGTACAGAACTCACCAAGATGCGTGGTGGTCTTAGGGGACACTCCAGCACGCGATGTCTGTCATCTCCACAGTATAGGCAAAATCTCTGAGAAATCCGTCTTTGACGTTCAGGCAGTGGTAAGCGAGTGGAATTGGTTTGCATGGGTTCTGGAGGGTCGTTTGTCTCTGGTCGGCGAGGTGGAGGAGTAGCGATGGCTGAAGATGGATCCGGAGAGCAAGACTGAATACGGTTGGAACATCGGATGGCTAGCTGGATAAACTTCTCCAACCCGTAGGTGTCATCATACGCACTGAGATGTAGACGTAAGCGGCGGTTTAATCCTTGCCTGAAGGCCGTGATAAGCGATGGCTCATTCCAACCGCTGGCGGCTGCAAGGGTCCTGAATTGTAGTGCGTATTGGTGGATCGGGTTGGTACCCTGACGAAGTTGGTACAGTTGCTCACCCACGGTCGAATCCCCAGGCGAACTGCTGAACACTTCTTTGAAATGGTGGATGAAGTTTGCAAAGGTGTGAGTAGCGGGTCCTTCCTGGCTGAGAATCGTTTCTGCCCATTTAAGAGCAAGACCAGTGAGAGAGGTAACTACAAACGCTATCTTGGCTTGATCCGTGGTGAACACGTGGGGATGCAGATTGATCGTCAGGGTACATTGGAGAATGAAGCCATCGCATTCCTCCGCCGAACCAGAGAAGGGCGTTGGTCGGGCCATGGGACTGGCGAAGACGATCGGTGAAGGAGTGCTCATGGTGACGTGAGACGGTTGTGGTGGTTGTGGAGCTGGTGGTGCCATTGGTGTGGGCGATTGTAATAATAATTTCTTCAGGGAATCCACCAGCTCTTGAAAAGGGTCCGGGGTGCTCATCCTGTTAGTGAAGTTGTGCGGTCTGATCTTCTGTTACGTATTAGACTCGGACACGGAGGTAAGAGGTGAAATAGAAGTGATTTATTTAACAGGTGAAGCACAATGGTGTGTATCGTTGAATGGTGAGGTGAGTAGATAATCTTGAAGCTTGTAACTCAAGCAGTGGTGAGAAGTGATGACAGCGTTCTTTTCCCACAGCGTTTCTGGAAGACGAGACGAGGGGACCCGTGGTAACACACACACACTCTGATGGTCGGAGCTCTAGGAGGAAAGGATAACACAAGGAGGTAGAACACAGGAGGTAAGGCACACAAGGCAAGTATTATTGCTTGGAAGGATATAATTCTTGGATGTTGGATTCAGTGATGATAGAGTCCACGTTGTCAAAACGAGATCGGACAGTGTGGTGTGTTTGGTGAGGATCTTTTGTAGTGGGTGTTGATGAGGCTGTGATTAGGTGCAGATGTGTGTGGTTAGAACTCTGGTGAGGTGGAACGCTGTGATTGGTGGAGTGAAGGGACTGACTGATCTGTGACACACATTTCTGAGTTTATATCTCTCAATTCTGATTTTTTTACTCATATTTCTGAGTTTATATGTCGCAGTTCAGAATTTTTCCTCATTTTCTGAGTTTGTATTTTGCAATTCTGATTTTTCCTCGTATTCCAAGAGTATATTTTGCAATTCTGATATTTTTCTTATGATTCTGAGTTTATATCTCACAATTCTGTTTTTTTTTTTTTTTCATGTTTCTGAGGTCATATATCGCAATTCTGACTTTTTCCTCGCATTTCTAAGGTTATGTCTCACAATTTTTCCTTATAATTCTGAAATCTCATTTAATAATTCTAAGAAAAAAATCATAATTGTGAGATAAAAAGTCATGATTATTTTCAGTAACACTTTATTTTGACAGTCCACTTTAGACATTCTACTAACAGTAAGTAACTTTGCAACTACATGTCAACTAGCAGTCGTTAGAGTATTAGTAGACCGTCTGCTTAATATCTTCTAACACTTTATTTTGATGGGTCCACAACATACAACAATCAGACTATGAGAAACTTTTCAAGTATATGTCAACTTATTCTACTAACCCTAAACCTACCCTACTGAGAGTTAGTAGACATGTAGTTGCAAATTAATGAAAATTATTGACATGAAGTTACAAATTTACTTATAGTTAGTAGAATGTCTAAAGTGGACTATCGAAATAAAGTGTAACCTTATTTTCTCTTTTTTTTGTTATTGTTCTTATCAGTCTGTGGTGGAAACTGGCTTCTAAACATTCCATACCTTTATGACGTTCTGTCTTCTGTGAGGAGATTTTGTAGAATTTTGGTAAAATGTTCCTGATGACTTGCATTGTGCAGACAGAGAATACAGCGTGAGTCATTGTGATTTTTGTGTTCCACTGAAGAAAGTAAAAAACATAATTTTCGGATGAACTATGGCTTTAACAGCAGGTGTGTTTTATCTCTGCATCTGTATCAGTGTTCATCAGCCTGCAGGTGGCGCTACAGCTCTAAGTGCTGCTAGTGTTACTAGTACAGACAGAACATTTACAAATCTAATCTGTTCTTACTGTCAAAAATAAATCACAATGAATGGTCAGGGTATGATCAGTTTTATAATGATAAAATTTTCTAATAGTCTCAAAGACAAATTATTTATATCCACTTTATTTTTATTGTGACGTGACCATTTATAACTAAGTTTACTGCACTTGGCTATTCTAAGCTTTTTTTTTTTCAGTTCAGTTAATAACAGCATTAATATTTATGCTTTTTAAGTGCACTAAAGAAATATGATGATATGAAAATGAAAGAACCCCATGATAGTTTGCAGATTTCATAAAGAAATTAATTGTAATTTATCAGACAATGAAATACAGGTGTAACTTTCTTTTATAGTCACAAATCATGATGCCATATCATATGATTTGAAGCAATAACTGTTGGCATAAACTAGTCTTAGTCATCTATTTTTTCTTCAAGACTGGTCATAACTTACTGAAAGCTGAAATCAGCCTGGTTTAAGCTGGTTGGTCAGCTAAACAAAGGGTCAAACCCCTCTAAAACCAGCTATGACCAGGCTGGATGACCAGATAGAACCAGCTCAGTCTAATTCGTTTTATAAGAACCTCTGGGCATTTCTGTCAAATCATGTGCTGACAAAAATCCAACTGAAACCAGACTGAGCTGGCTTTCCAGCCTGGTCATACCTGGTGGTTTCAGAGGGGTTTTGACCACAGCTTCAGCTGGTCACGCAGGGAGACCAGCTGACTAACCCGCTAAAAACCAGCCGACCAGCACAGGCCAGTTTCAGATGTTTAATTCATCAGGGCATTTGTATTTCTACCATCTATGATACAAGATCTCAAGATTTAATTAAGTGAAACTACAACACACTTTTATGCATCAAGATTAATTTCACACGAAATATCTTAACTCCTCTAACAGAATCATGTTTGTTTTTTTCTGTATTGTGAAATGTTGTGTTTTGTTATGAGATTGTAAAGATCTGGTGATATGGTAATGATTGTGAAAAACGTACTGTTAAGCAAGAAAAATTCTGATCATATCATGAGATGCAATGTTGTGAAAAAATGAAATCAGTTGTGTTTTATCCCTTTATTATTATTATAGTGTTTGGTGAATGCTGATGCATTGTTGTAAGGGTCTCTCTGGTCTCGGTTCCTGTTTCAGTTCGAGTCTGAGGGTTTTTCTGCTCCAGCAGGTGAATGACTCACACTGTTGAGTATGATGATGAGTATCAGCGAGCATCAGTGTCGTGGTTTAGCGATGAGTTATCGATCTGTGGGCGTGTCTGTGAGGATATAAACCCCGCGCATCCCGCGCATCAATGAAACCCGACAACAGCGCGCGCGATGGTGAGTGACTCACAACTTAACTTTTATATCATTTAGTTATTTGTACAATTATTTTTCAATATGTAAACCAGTCATAAGTAGCACGGATGTATTTGTAGCAATAGCCAACAATACATTATATGGGTCAAAATTATAGATTTTTCTTTTATACCAAACATAATTAGGATATTAAGTAAAGATCATGTTCCATGAAGATATTTTGTAGCTCTCCTACCGTAAATATATCAAAACTTAATTTTTGATTAGTAATATGCATTGCTAAGAACTTCATTTGAACAACTTTAAAGGAGATTTTCTCAATATTTAGATATTTTTGCTCCCTCAGATTCCAGATTTTCAAATATCGTCCGATCCTAACAAACCATACATCAATGGAAAGATTATTAATTCAGGTCTCAGATGATGTATAAATCTTAATTTTTTTTTTTTTAAACTGACCCTTATGGCTGGTTTAGTGCTCCAGGGTCACATATATAACACGCGTCTCTGCTCTCTCTAGTTTCTCCTCACAGCGTTGGTTCTGCCGGTTCTCTGTGGAGCCGGTTTGGCGGCGGACGCTCACTCTTACCGGCGCACGGATCCGGTCACCGGACAGCAGCTGCTGTGTGACAGGTGTCCGCCGGGAACGCGCCTGCGTGCGCACTGCACGAGCTCCCGCCAGACGGAGTGCGCGCCCTGCGGAGCGGGTTTGTTCACGGAGTTCTGGAACTACATCCCCGACTGTCTGCGGTGCGACGCGTGCTCCGATCACCAGCGGGTCGTTCAGCCGTGTAACGGAACCGTGAACACGGTGTGCGAGTGTGAGGCGGGGTTCTTCTGGGACCAGCACTTCTGCAGGAGACACAGCGCCTGCAAACCGGGCCACAGAGTCAAAGCTCCAGGTGACCAGCTTATTAATACAGCCAAACCAACAACTATACACTTTCTGATGTGCTTTTTACTACTGGGTGCAGGACACTGTAGCTCATTTATGTAAGTGAGGATAGCAAAATAAAGTAAGCTGTGAAATATGTGACCCTGGAGCACAAATAAGGGTCAGCTGAATAAATAATCTTTCCATTGATTTGGACAATATTTGTCTGAGATACAACTATTAGAAAATCTGGAATCTGAGGGTGCAAAAAAATCTAAATATTGAGAAAATCACCTTTAAAGTTGTTCAAATGAAGTTCTTAGCAATGCATATTACTAATCAAAAATGAAGTTTACAGTAGTGATATATATTTCATGGAACATGATCTTTACTTAATATCGTAATGATTTTTGGCATAAAAGAATAATGTATAATTTTGAGCCATACAATGTATTGTTGGCTATTGCTACAGATACAGCTGTGCTGCTTATGACTGCTTCTGTGCTGCAGGGACACATTATACCCAAGAATTCTTCATACAGTGCACTACCAGTAAAACTGATGAAAATGTTGGGAGCAAAGATTATTCAGACACTTTGAGCTGAGCATGTTTTGCTGAAGTGTTTTTCTTTAATTGCTGATGTGATCTTTTTACACACAGACTGAACAAAATGAAGCATTTCTTGATAATTGGTTGAGCTGAACTGGTTTTATCTAATTGTGTTCTTAAATTTAACATCTGACAGCTGTTCAACCGAATTCATTACATACCTTTCTATCAAAGTTATCTGACGTTATCAAGATCAGTTTGTTCTGACGCAGTTTAACTCTGAGCTCTTCTCATATTTTATTACTATTTTCTAAACTATAGCGAATAAACTGTGATATAATGTGAGAAATATTGAAGGTGTCTGAATAAATTTTGGTATAAATATAAAAATATCATAACATTTAATATCATAATTAATAGTTTAATAGCTATGATGCTGTTTTTGAAATCACATCTTCGCATAGCTATGACAGGAAACACTGGCATCTAACAATGCCTCGGAAAATCAGTTAATCTTAAAAAATAAAGCATATACATAAACCCAAATAGGAAATAAAACATTTATCAAATAAGTATGTGTCCTATTCTGTGTCTTAAACTCCTGAAACAATGCAATTTATGAAAGAAATCAATTAAATCTGTATGTTGTAACGCCCTTGTAATCATTAACATTTTCATAAGTAACTTTTTCTCAATAACTGTAACAGATTACCGTTAGATTTATTTTGTAATTAAATTACTTAAATCCATTACATGTATCTAGTTACTAACACTGTAATATATATAACTTATATACTGTATATATAAGTTGTACTGAAATTAGTAAATATTCAGAACAATTCATAATATTAATTAATATTTAGTATAACTATTCTTCTCCAGGTAAGTTCTGAAGTGAAACTGTAGTTTGTTTATGGTTGCTGGGCAACAGCACAACCGCTGATACTCACAGTTGTTAGTGCATCTGCATCATGTTGCCTGGCAACCGTTAAGTTGGGATGACTCTACATGATCTGATGTCATTAAAAGCTCAGTGTGTTTTGTCACTCAGCCGGTGTTTTAGTTGGCTGTGATCAGTCTGCACTGGTCTCAAACCGTGATTAATGTGAAGGTGGATCTCGGAGACTGATGTGTAATGTTTGATGATGTGTCTGCAGGGACGCCACATAAAGACACGGTGTGTGAGCTCTGCGCAGACGGACACTATGCGAACGGCACTCAAGCAGCATGCGTTACTCACAGCGCCTGCAAGACAAATGAGCAGCTGATGCTGCCGGGATCCAGGTGGCACGATAATGTGTGTGCAACCTGTGACCATCTCACACAGAAAGGTACAGTAACACACACGTTCACAATTACACAGCAACATCACACAACCATAGCAATCACCATAGCAACTGCCTTTTTGAGTTTATATTTCACAATGAAAACTGAGAACAGTGAGATGGAAACACAGAACTTGCCAGATATAAATAAGAATTGTATCTTAGATTTAGAATTATATCTACCAATTATAATTTATATCTGGCAAGTTCTGTGTTTACATTCTAATTCTAAGTTTATATCTTGCAAATTCTAAGGAGCTTTGAACTGTGTGATATAAACTTAAATTCCCGAAATGTAAACTTGGAACTTGCAAGATATAAACGTAGAATTGCAAGGAAAAAATTTTGAATCGTGAGATGTAAAATTAGAATTTACAGGAAAAAATGATCACAGAATTGCAAGAAATAAATCCAGAATTGCAAGATATAAAGGGGTGAAATTGAGTGAGAACGCTGCATCTGTAAATTCATCCTCGGCTGGTGTTTTTCTTCCAGGTGGGGTGGATTTATTCAAGCCGATTCTGTCCAGTCTGCACGTTAAATACGGGGTTTCCGTCGAGCGTCTGGAGAAGTTAGTGAACCGCCGTCTGCGCAGAAAGAGGTTTCGTAAGCAGGCGGTGGTGCGTCCGGTGTGGAGCGATGAGACGTCAGAGGAGGAACCACTGAATCTGCCATCCATCCTGGAGGATTCGCACCTGAACCTGCTTGCGGACAGGATCGCACGCAAAATCCTGCGATTCCAGCAGCTGCACTGCTAACAGTATGACAGATGAAGCCTGTTCACACTGCACTGAAAAACACACTGCACTGGTTATAGTTTGATACTGTCTCACCTGCTTTATAAAATCTAGAAGTGCATCAGATTTTGTCGTGACCGTTAGATACTTTAACATCTGGCTCCAGTGAAGGATGTTGGATGTGTGACACTCAGATTGTACTCATGCACTTTACAGTCTGTCTTGTCAATAAATTTTTAGATTTTTTGTATTGGTTTTGCATTGAAAGGTTTTTTCTCTATTTATTGACCAAACTGTATCAGACTACAAAACAGCTCATTAAACACAGTGAAAAGAGTGGATGTGAAATATATTTTGTCTCTAGGGTTTTCCTTTTGATTGACCTGAAATGCATCTGCTGTCATATTAGTTTCACAGTCAAGAATGCATTTGAAAAAGAGCAGCTGTGGAAACAAACAAAGTTTCAACTAGGCAAGACAGATATTAATACTGGGTTCATAAAGTCTGATCTGATCTTTTATAACGGTAGTTATTGTTAACTAAAACTAATTTAAAAAACCTTTTTTGGTCATTTAAATCAAACTGAAATTAAAAAAAAAAAGATGAAAAAAAATTAACTGGTGGCTAATTGAAATAAAATAAGTGAAGTTGAAGTTCTAAAATGCATAAAACTAAAAGTGAAATGAACTAGATGAGCAACCCTGCGAGCAAGCCTGCACTGGCCCTTCACTTAGTGCTAGCCTAAGGGCCCCCAGCGGGCTGCCATGGCAACCCTCACTATTAATCTACAACAATAAATCTGTTTCACTTCAAATACTTTTCAGATACTATAACTTAAGTCTTTGGGAAAAACAGTTATAATACATCTGAAATGGATGCAGTCACCATATAACTAATATCTGTATTGTCAAAAATGTGCAGTAGTCAAAGGATTGTCAAATCAATGGGTTTATTAAATACAAAATATACAACATTAAATTCAGGTTAATACAGCTCTGAATAACACTCCATGCACTTAAAACTCCAGCTGGTCCAAAATTACAGACGGATAGACGGACATGAGACGGAGAGAATGCCTGACGGATGGATTAAAAATCCTAAAAGCAATCAATCAAACCAATTGCAGTATATGGCAGTGAGATATGGGGACCTCTAAAAAAAAACAAGATTTCTCCAAATGGGAAAAATAAGAAAATGCACGCCCAAATTTGTAAAAATATCTTAAAAGTTAACAGAGCGATCTCAAACAACTCATGCAGAGCTGAATAAGGACAATACCCACTATTAATTAATATCCAAAAGAGAGCTGTGAAACTCTAGCAGCTCCTGAAATGCAGCGATCCGAGCTCTTACCAGACTGAAGCCCTGTCGCCGGAGCAGAACCTGCAGAAGAGCGCACACATCACTGCCGCAGCAGAGAAATACAGATAAGGTTCCTGTGGGAGCGGCGAGCTGCTGGGATGGTTAGTGTGGAAATGAGCCGCTATGGGTGTATTTGGTGATATTAAAAGTGGTGGCTATGGTGGGTCTGAAGATAGAGCGAACAGGGATGGACTGGCGTTAGAGGGGTTGGCTGATGAGGTTCGGTGAGCTGCTTGGACATGAAAGCGGTCTGACCAAATACAGGTCTTGAAGGCCTCTGGATCTGAGGCTGGGAGAGAAGCCTCACGCTAACGTCTGCTGTGGAAGCTGGAGGTCACTGGAAGGAAAGTTTGAGTGATTTTAGTGTGTATTCTAAGCACTTGCGTCATGGTTACATAATGACATTAAAGTAAATGTTCAGATTTTGATTAAAGATTACCAAGACAAGATTGTATTCATTTTTTTTTTTCCCAGCGGATTAACTTGCATGGATTAATTGTTAACATCAAGGCTATTAATGTGCGAAAGTAAATTAAATAACGTCTTTAACATCCAATGATGTTGTGATGTCATTTAACAACTTAAGCAACAAATGATCCGCCTTTAGCGGTTTACCAGCTTCGCGTTAGCATCTGGAAACAGAAGTTAAGAGGCCCGGCTGCTTACTAGCCTGGTAATGCCAAACTCGCTTCGCTTTGTTTCGTAGACAGAGTCTGAAAGGGCATAATAGACAAGCGTTTACTTTCTCATGGGTGGGTGCTTGTCTGAAGTTTGAAATCATTGGTGAACCCGTAAGCCAATCACATAACAGTTGGTTATGACGTATGTTATGTGCCGGTTCAGCCGCCTCGAACTTGCGCTGTAAACACAGGTATGCAGCGAAAACCATCGAGCGAAATACCGGAGAGAAGGTGTCTGTGAACGACTTTTGCAGATTATGTGAAGTAATCACATCTCACACACACACACACACACACACACACACACAATCACAATTATCGCCTCGCCTGACTTTGGCCTCCCCAGTTTCTCGCTGACGATTGGTAACAGTTGATAAATTAAACATTTCCCAAAACCTGTCAGGAGTAGGGCCACAACATCACCTCCATTCAAAATGTGAACCAAACACTCTTCAGTTGGCAAATGCCGGGAATATTCTCCACAACCGAGCGAATAGCATCCCGTGTCTCCATCTCCACTGTCGTTTTAGATTTCCCTCCTAATCTACAATCTTAAATTCGGTGCTTAGCGTCTACGTCACGGCTCTCAGCCTGCCCTCTGTTCGTTGGTTGGCCCGGGTGCTGTGGAGCCGGAGATAAACTGGGAGATGGTCTGCTATATCAGACTGAGTACAGAAGAGAAATGAAATTGAGCGGAAGTACAAACTCTGACGTAGTCAGGCTAGCTGCTTACGGCACTGTGGCTGAAAAAGCCGCGGTGAAAGCCTGAGCCGAAGCAGGAGGTGAGTGCTGCGGTAAGAACTGGACAGCTGGAGTGGATTTGGAAATGAGGCTGGCTGATTTGCAGGGTGACGATTCAATCGTACAGATCCGCTTTGTTTACCATTTTTTTTTACCGCTTTCCGAGGAAGAATTGTTGGCGCAGCCGAATGATACGAGGATGCCGGGAAAGTTGGAAGTTCGGCAGTGGAGGTGAGGTTAAGCATTGTGAAAATCGTGTGGCTGGTCGAGGAGAGCGACGGCCGCGATGGAGCCTGGGCTCGGCGGCGATGACTGGCGGAGAAGAGTGATCCTGGGGCCAGCGGATTTGCTGTGGAGGATCCGAAGATCTCGAGTATAGGTCTTGTTGTTTGGATGGGGGAAAAAACTGAGCCTGAGATGTAGTGGCAAAGGAGAAAAACCGAATGCTGAAAGTCGAGATAATGGAGGTAGGACGTACTTGGTTATTTATAAGAGATTCCTTGTGCGTTGATTGGATAAATAGTATAATCACTGATTAGCTGGCTGTGTTAATTATCTGTGCATGCTTCTCCCGAAATTTGTTTATAAAACATCACAAGATATGTATCAGCCTGTCACAAACTAAGACTGTCAGCCAGTGGACAAAACTGAAGCAAGTTGTACAATTTTTTTTTTTTTTTTTAAACAGTGTCTTAAATATTTTTCTTGTTTGTGGGAAAAAAAATAAAAAAATAAAGCATACATGTACTTATTTACTTAATTATTTTACAGATCTATTCTTGTTCTATGTATTATATAACCGTTTGTTCTTTATTAATGTAAGGGACAATGATTTGGCAATACTGTGCAAGTCATGCCAATAAAGCTCATTTGAATTGAATTGACAGACAGACAGACATATAGATGGATGGACAGACAGAGAGACAGAGAGACAGAGAGACAGACAGAGAGACAGACAGAGAGTGGTGTGAAAAAGTGTTGGCCCCTGATTTTGTTATTTTTTTGCATGTTCGTCACACGTTTCAGATCATCAAACAAATTTAAATATTAATCAAAGATAACACAAGTAAACACAACATGCAGTTTTTAAATGAAGTTTTTTTATTATGAAGGGAAAACAAAATCCAAACCCACATGGCTCTGAGTGAAAAAGTGCTTTCCCCCTAAACCTAATAACTGGTTGTGCCACCCTCAGCAGCAACAACTGCGATCAAGCGTTTGCGATAACTGGCAATGAGTCTTTCACATCGCCGTGGAGGAACTCTGGCCCACTCTTCTTTACAGAATTGTTTTAATTCAGCCACATTGGAGGGTTTTCGAGCATGAATGGACTGTTTAAGGTCATGCCACAGCATTTCAATCAGATTTAAGTCCAGACTTTGATTTGGCCACTCCAAAACCTTCATTTAGTTTTTCTTGAGACATTCAGAGGTGGACTTGCTGCTGTGTTTGGGATCATTGTCCTGCTGCAGAACCCAAGTGTGCTTGAGCTTGAGGTCATGAACAGATGGCCGGACATTCTCCTTCAGGATTTTCTGATAGAGAGCAGAATTCATGGTTCCATCAATTATGGCGAGTCCTCCAGGTTCTGAAGCTCAGACCATCACACTACCTCCACCATGTTTGACTGCTGGTATGATGTTCTTTTTATGAAATGCTGTGTTGGTTTTGCACCAGATGTAACGGGACACACACCTTCCAAAAAGTCAGACTTTTGTCGCATCAGTCCACAGAATATTTGCCCAAAAGTCTTGGGGATAATCAAGATATTTTTTGTCAAATGTGAGACGAGCCTTTGTGTTCTTTTTGGTCAGCAATGGCTTTTGCCTCTGAACTCTCCCATGGATGCTGTTTTTGCCCAGTCTCTTTCTTATTGTTGAATCATGAACACTGACCTTAATTGAGGCGAGTGAGGCCTGCAGTTCTTTAGATGTTGTTCTGGGTTCTTTTATGACCTCCTGGACGAGTCGTCTTTGTGCTCTTGGAGTAATGTTGGTAGGCCGGTCACTCCTGGGAAGGTTCACCACTGTTCCAAGTTTTCTCCATTTGTGGATAATGGCTCTCTGATCGTGGTTTGCTGGAGTCCCAAAGCCTTAGAAATGGCTTTATAACCCTTTCCAGACTGATGCATGTAAACTATTTTGTTTCTCATCTGTTTATGAATTTCTTAAGATCGTGGAATGATGTGTTGCTCTTTAAACATGCTTCACTTTGTCAGACAGGATCTATTGAAGTGATTTCTTGATTCAACAGGTCTGGCAGTAATCAGGTCTGGGTTTGGCTCGTGACATTTAACTCAACTTTCTAAAATAATGTGGTTAACCACAGTTCTTTCATGATTTAACAGGAGGGGGTAATTAAGTTTTCACGTAGGGCCAGGCAGGTTTGGACAGCTTTTTTCCCTTAATAAATGAAATCCTCATTTAAAAACTGCATTTTGTATTTACTTGCATTATCTTTGTGTAATATTAAAATTAGTTTGATGATCTGAATATTTTAAGTGTGACAAATATGCAAAAAATTAAAAAATCAGGAAGGATGCCAACATTTTTTCACACCACTGTATAGATGGATGGACAGACAGGCAGGCAGACAGACAATTAAAGTTCTGGTTCCATCTTTCAGACACACCAACAGATGGCTATGTAGGGAGTGAAATTATTTCCTTTATGAAATTAACTCAGGAACTCACAGATGTCATGCAATAAAGCCATGAAACTAACCTGAAGAAGAGATCTCCAAAGACAACAAGAGATCTCCAAAGAGAACAGACAACACCACCCTAACCAAACTTATCTTCTTTGATCATTTACGACCCCTTCTTCACCCTGCCATCTCTGCATCTCCCTCTTTCTCCCCAAAAGGGTTCACTCAAAGTTCATTAAGAATATGCAAACACCACACATCATGTATCTTGTGAACCTGTTGTTTTTCCCTTTCATGTTTGGTATCATTTTAAAGGTCTCGGTGCGATGGGTAAAATGGTCTCAATTTCACAGCAGTCACTTATATTATGGGAAATATTGGAAACTTAAGTTAACTCTGTGCTTCTGTTGTGGGCGGTCTCCTTTCAAAACCTGATAAACATTGCTCTACAGGTGTGATCATTTGGTGCACGAGAACAGCTCCTACTTTTTATTTAATGTTCCATACTATGTATTTTCTTCTTGAATTCAGGTAAACATTTTACTCTTGGATTCATTTTTGAACAACTGATGTTATGTATTTTCTTATTTTTGAATTGGCTTCTTATTGTTTTATGTAATTGGCATGACACATTTACCTGACTAATAATAAATTGTTATATTTGATTTGTTCTGAACTGTCCTGAAATCATTATGACTATTAGACTGTGAGGAGGCTTTTGTTACCGCTTTTGTTTGCGATCATGAGACCGGCGCCTTCGCCCGACGCTATAGGCTCAAAAGAGACATTAGGTCCCCAGTGAACGGATAATTGAAAGAATGGGATGTCGAGGATAATCAAATATCTAAGTTAATATATAAACAATATTTGTGATCAGTTTTTAATTAGAAGTACAGTCTAAATTTAATGATCACTTGGAATTGGAGTCAGATCAGAATTGGAGCTAGACCTAAATTGAAACTAAATCCTGATAATTTTAGAAGCGCAAGTAAAAGACCGAACATGCATTAAACCTTCGACCAGGCCGCTGGATTCCGCTGTTTGGACGAGCGGGAGGATCCTTACAGCGACCATCACAGTGCTTTCACTTACAGGAACAAACACCCAGAGAGTGACCCCATGCACTATTTAGTAGAAAAATACCAACTCAATTCAACAGTTCAGTTAAGAAATTGGAAAAATAAGCCAGGAAGAATACATCCATGATTGGCAGATCAAAGTAACACAAATGAACAAATTGATGTACTTCTACAGATTACAGACTGGTTATCAATTGGCACTTTACTTGATCAAAATTAAAGACTATGGTGAGAGAAAGCTGCTGACGAAGTATGGTCTGAGTGAACACAGTCTGTGTGTGGAGACGGCCGACACGAGCCAGAGAGCTCAGACAGAGTGTGTGTGTGTGTGTGTGTGTGTGTGTGTGTGTGTGTGTGTGTGTGTGTGAGAGAGAGAGAGAGAGACGGGCCGACACGAGCCAGAGAGCTCAGACAGTGTTCTCACTGCACAGAGAGTGTGTGTGTGTGTGTGTGTGTGTGTGTGTGTGTGTGTGTGTGTGTGAGAGAGAGAGAGAGACGGGCCGACACGAGCCAGAGAGCTCAGACAGTGTTCTCACTGCACAGAGAGTGTGTGTGTGTGTGTGTGTGTGTGTGTGTGTGTGTGTGTGTGTGTGTGTGTGTGTGTGAGAGAGAGAGAGACAGGCCGACACGAGCCAGAGAGCTCAGACAGTGTTCTCACTGCACAGAGAGTGTGTGTCTGTGTGTGTGTGTGTGTGTGTGTGTGTGTGTGTGTGTGTGTGTGTGTGTGTGTGTGTGTGTGTGTGTGTGTGTGTGTGTGTGTGTGTGTGTGTGTGTGTGTGAGAGAGAGAGAGACAGGCCGACACGAGCCAGAGAGCTCAGACAGTGTTCTCACTGCACAGAGAGTGTGTGTCTGTGTGTGTGTGTGTGTGTGTTCTTGTTTATGCTACATTGAGGGGACCAAATGTCCCCACAAGGATAGTAAAACCAGTAAACGTTGGCCTTATGGGGACATTTTTTAGGTCCCCATGAGGAAACAAGCTTAAAAATCATACAGAGTGAGTTTTTTTTTTTGAGAAAGTAAAAATGCCTGTAGTCTCCTGTAAGGGGTAGGTTTAGGTGTAGGGTTGGTGTCGGACAATAGAAAATAGAGTAAGTACAGTATAAAAACCATTACACCTATGGAGAGTCCCCACAAGGATAGCAAACCAGACGTGTGTGTGTGTGTGTGTGTGTGTGTGTGTGTGCGCGCGTTTTTGTGAAAAGTCAGGACATAGATGTGTATAATGACGAGGGTATGGCAGGTATTACAAGGTGAAGGTGACATCTCAGGACATTGACCCATGTCCCCACTTTTAAAAACGCTTATAAATCACACAGAGTGAGTTTTTTTGGGGAAAGTTGAAATGCACAGTCTCCTGTAAGGGGTAGGTTTAGGTGTAGGGTTGGTGTAGGACAATAGCACATACAGTAAGTACAGTATAAAAACCATTACGCCTATGAAAGTCCCCACTTTTCACAAAAACGAACATGTGTGTGTGTGTATTCCTCACACACTGCAGCAAATATAAACATATTAGAGATGCCTATTTCACCCAAATAGCTCTAGTTTCACCTGAATTCAAGCATGCAAGCAACTTAGACAAACTCTGTTATATTCTGGGAGAAAAGGAAAAGTGTATCCACCTGGCAGCGCAGTATGTGTCCTCCTGCCATCAAATGAGGGAAAAAGGCTGATCCCTCCTTTACATTTATAACAGCTCTCTGTATTCATTTATTTTGTCATTTCTTGTTTGTTTGTTTGTTTGTTTGTTTGTCTTACATGTATAATTTGGACATGTATATGTGTATCCCCTAGACTTTATTTATCTGTATGTTTGTATAATATATTTATTGCTTTGGCAACATTGCGATGTTACACAGTCATGCCAATAAAGCTAATTTGAACTGAACTGAACTGAACAGACAGACAGAGTTATTCATTAATTATCACACCAAGAAACAGCTATGATAGTTTAGTCGACACTGATGGAAACAAGTGTTAAACTCTGTAAAGGTTCAGGGCTGTACATCATTAATGGCAGAAGCAGAGGAGATCGTTTAGGCAGATTCACCTGCTGCTCCAGATTAGGAGCCAGTGTAGCTGATTATTCAGTTACAGACATTGACCCAAATCTTATTAATGCCTTTATAGTTAGACCTCAACTTCCCATTTCTGGCCACTGACCACTGCCTTTACCTGATGACCGGGTCAGCACTCCTCCCCTCAAACATGAAAAACTGTTCCCTTTAAAACCAAAACTCAGCTGGACTCAATCTAATGCTGAACAATTCAGAGAAAACACGAGCAGCTCTGTTACACTAAACATGCTGGACGACCTCATGTCCACAGATTTCACTGCAGATACTGATGGAATAAACTCAGCAACATCCGATCTTAATCATATATTTCAAACTTTGGCCACTATATCTAACACTAAACAACCAAACAAACATAGAACAAACAAACAAAAAATAAAAAAGAATATGTGGTTTGATAATGAATGCAGTTGTTTCAGAAAAGAGCTTCGACGACTTGCTAACAAAAAGCATAAAGAACCGGCCAATCAGACGCTGCGGCTCGCCTACTCCAACTGCTTGAACAATTATAAGAAGCTCATTTGCAACAAAAGAGATCAATATTATGAAGCTAAAATTGATGAAATCGATGAATCAATAGACCAAAACAATTTCTGGAATCTCTTTAAAAAATGTAAAGCCCCAAATCAAACACATTACTGCAGTGCGGCACAGTCTGGAGCTCTTACTTTACAACTCTGTACTCAGACCTCGACCAGCCCCAAACAAACACAGAGAAAACTAGAAGATTTAAAGAAAACAATAACAAATGACCATGATTATAACACCATCAGAAATAACAGAGCACGTTACAAATCTCAAATTAAAGAAGACAGCATCAGTAATGAATCTCAAACTCAGCAGCCCTCACATGATTCAAGCTCTGGCAAAATTATTCAATCTGATCTGATCCCTGGTGACGTCCCTGAGACCTGGTCTGAAGGACTGATCGCTCCTAGATATAAAAGAGGAGATACATTGGATCCCAGTAATTACGGTGGTATTTGTGTGGGCAGTAACCTAGCAAAGCTTCACTGCAATATAATAAACAACCACATAGAGACGTTCCTCACAAGACGCAGCATCCTAAATAAATCACAGATTGGCTTTTTACCAAAACATCTATTCTCTCCACACTCTAATTAACACAAATCTACAGGGCAAACAAAGAATAATATTTACATGTTTTGTTGATTTTAAAAGAGCTTTTAACTCTATGATGGGTTACTATACAAATTATTACACATTGGCTTTGGTGGATAAACATTTGATGTTATACAATCCATGTATAAAAACAGTAAATGTGCGGTCGTGGAGCGAGGCAGGGACGCAGTCTGAGCCCAACCCTGTGTAACATCTACAGGATCTCACAGAAGTGAGCACACCCCTCACATTTGTGTAAATATTTTATTATATCTTTTCATGTGACAACACTGAAGAAAAGAGTGTACAGCTTGTATAACAGTGTACATTTGCCGTCCCCTCAAAATAACTCAACACACAGCCGTTAATGTCTAAACCGCTGGCCACAAAAGTGAGTGCACCCCTAAGTGAAAATATCCAGATTGGTCCAAAGTGTCAATCCGCCGTGCGTCGGGCGGTTCTTCGCCTCCACGTCCTGCATTCAAATCGTTTAATGCACAGCTAGCCGTTGATTATCCCTTACATAATTAAAATGATTTCTTTCCCCCAACATATTCATAATCACGTTATATTGCAATGCACAAGTTATGAATGTGTAATAAGTCAAATGTTTTTATTTTATTTCATTTCTTATGGGTGCTATGGCAGTGCTTTGGTCTTTCTTGGGGGTGCTGAAGCATCTGCTAGCCCCTCCTTAGCGCCGCCCGTGTTTATTACGATTAAAAAAATAATAATTATGCATCTGTTTGGCATAGGGGGTAAAATATATGACTTAATTAAAAACATGTATAACCAAAATAAATGTGCAGTAAAAATTGGACGGCAAAGGACAGACTATTTTTCTCAACAGCGAGGAGTGAGACGACTTTATTTAACATATATATCAATGAATTGGTAGATCTACCGGACCAATCAGACAGTCCAGGACTACAGTTATTCCACACAGAAGTCAGATATTTACTGCATGCTGGTGACTTGCTAAACACCAGAAGGTCTCCAGAACAACCTTGATATTTTAACTAAATACTGCTATGATTGGAACTTAGAAGTTAACATCCAACAAAACTAAGATTATGATATTTCAGAAAAAAAAATGAAATCTAGAACATAAACATATATTTACTTTAAACAACACCACACTTCAGCATGCTTTACAATATAATTATCTTGGTCTGGTTTTAACTCTCACTGGAAATTTCAATTTGGCAATGAAAGCATTACTTGTAAAAGCCCGCAGGGCACTGCACGCCATACGAACACAATTATTCAAAACAGACATCCCCATCAGAATCTGGGCAGATTGTGGATAGTGTCATGCTGTCTATTGTCCTGTATGAAGCGAGATCTGGAGCCCGACGAGAAGCACAGAAACACACCTGATAACACCGTCTGCCCCTGAATCTCATCATTACAACAAGAGTTTAGACTTCAGGATCCACTTCGGCTCTCGTTCTGGAGATTCTCTTCATTTTAAAGCATGAGTGCTCAGAAAAGTCATCTGTGTGTAATGGTGTCAGATCTGACTAACAGAGCACTCGATATCACCGACCCTGAAAAACCTGGAAGAATCACAGAGATTATGAATGAAGAGAAGGAGACATACAGGTGCATCTCAATAAATTAGAATGTCGTGGAAAAGTTCATTTATTTCAGTAATTCAACTCAAATTGTGAAACTCGTGTATTGAATAAATTCAATGCACACAGACTGAAGTAGTTTAAGTCTTTGGTTCTTTTAATTGTGATGATTTTGGATCACATTTAACAAAAACCCACCAATTCACTCTCAACAAATTAGAATACAGTGCGTCTCTTCAGGACGTGTATTTGTCGCAGCGGAGGAGGAAGTGTTCCTCCGTCTCAACTGATCCTGATCTACATTCGTTACAGATCCGCTCTTCTTTAGGTGACCACGTCTGTTTATGTGGTTCTGTGAGTTATATTCCTGACCGAGACCAGATGGTCAGCCGGACTGTACTCTCTGTTGAGTTTCAGATAACATCGGAGACGACTTTGGTCTTTGGTTTGTTCTTTCCAACGCTGTATGTACAGGTGCATCTCAATAAATTAGAATGTCGTGAAAAAGTTCATTTTGTCTTGAAAGTTATTTCAAAAAGTGAAACTTTCATATATTTTAGATTCATTGCATGTAAAGTAAAACATTTACAAAACATTTTTTTTTTTTTTAATTTTGATGATTAGAGCTTACAGCTCATGGATGTATTTTACATGTATTTTGTTTTGTTTATTTTTGGACGTATATTATATGTATTTTTGTTTTTATTCTATGTACAATGCTTTGGCAATATGTATCTAAGTATGGCATGCCAATAAAGCAATATGAACTGAATTGAATTGAATTGACAGGCAGGCAGGCAGGTAAGCTGATGTCTCAGAGTCAGTGATGCATTCAAATACTGTGGCTCTCGTGTCACATGCAAACTGCACATTTACTCTTCTTTCATGTGAATGCGTCTCTTTTGCATGTGGTTGATTAACGTGCAGCTTTAATGTTTTGTGTTGAATTCCTGATCAGGAAGCGCCGGGCGTCTGTGGAAACTCTTCATGGCACATGACGTGATGTTCTAAACCATATGTATCGGGATTGTCTGTCAGTGACGTGTTGAAGCAGGTACGATGATGCTTCTGCATTCCATAGCGTGGAAACCCAGTGTAAACTAAAAAAAAGAAGCATTAGAAAAGAAAGGAACAGAAACCAGTTCTTCTGCTTTTCAAATCAGCTAGAGATACAAATCAAAGGTCATGTGTAATCCTGAAAGCATCTCTTCACATTCACTCTTAGAAATCAACGCTCTTTACTGACACTGACGAGTCCATAAAGAACCTTTAACATTCCTGGAAAAAGTTTATATCCCGCAATAAAATTCTTAAATTCGGACTTTTTTTTTTTTTTCATAATTATGACATATCTCACAATTCTAACCTTTTTCCTCATGAGTTTCTGGCTCACAATTCTGACTATTTTTCTAAAAATTCTGAGTTTATATCAGGGTCAGAGCCAGACATTCGGGGTCGATTTTTTTACCCATTTATGTCAGCTATATAATTTTTTTTATTTTTTTTTTTTAATCTAATTATTCTCAGTCTTCAACATTCTGAAATCATAACTTTTTCGAGTTACTTTTTCCAATACGTAATGCCAGTTACTTTGTTTCCCATGTATTGTAGTAACATACCGCATTACTAGCCATAAAAAGTAACTAAGTAACGTAATTAGTTACTTTTTGGGGAGTAATGCAATATTGACCCAACACTGGTCTTTACTGTCACTTTTGATCAATTTAATGCACAAATGTAATTTCTTTATTCATTATTATTATTTTAAATGTTACTTGTCTTAAACATTTGAATGGTAGTATATCAATTTTTTAAAAAAATGCCATTGTTGTCAAATAAAAACAAAAGTCAAGTCAAGTCAAGTCAAGTTGAGCTTTATTGTCATTCCGCTACATGCGGGGCATACAGTGGAACGAAATGTCGTGCCTCACAGGACCACGGTGCTACATAAATACAATAATACAGCAGTGAAGTAAAACAATATAAACCTATACACAACTATCCTACTGATAGATTTGACTATAAAATATGCTATATATAAAAGAATTTTTTTACCTGTACATAAACTAAAAAAATACAAACAATACAAACTATACGAGTGCTTCAGATAAATACTGTACATGTGCGAAGAGAGACATTGTGAGCCAGCAGCTGGCTGGGGAATAGTGCAGGATGATTTGTAGTGCATGAGCATGTAAACATACGTATATTACTGAGTCTTTTGTGGGATTTGTGTGCACACAGCAGTGTGTGTGAAAAGTGACTAGTGCGCATAGAGGAGGAGAGTGTGCTACTACAGGTGGTTTGTACAGGCCCACTCACCTGTGTGTAGCACACTTCGATTGCACAAAAAAAAAAGGGTTCCATAAGTTTTCAGATGGTCCATGTTTTCAGGAGGTAGGGGGTTTGTATGGGGGTTCAGAGAGGGGCGGGGTGATTTGAGTTCAGGGCTCTCACAGCCTGGGGGAAGAAGCTGTTGAGCAGTCTGGCAGAGCGGGCTCTGATGCTCCGGTACCGTCTTCCTGATGGTAGGAGCTGGAAGAGACTGTGGGAGGGATGTGTGGAGTCCTTCACGATACTGTTGGCTTTGCTGGAGCATCGTGTAAGGAAAATGTCCAGGATGGAGGGGAGAGGGGCACCGATGATCCTTGCAGCTGTGTTCACTGTCCGCTGGAGGGTCTTGCGGTCTGCTGCAGTACAGTTCCCGTACCAGACAGTGATGCAACACTGCAACAAAAAAGTGATGCAACAAAAAAGATAATAGACAAAGAAAATTCAATGTAAAATATTTTTCTAACTCCATTGGCAGATATTTGTTGGTTCTTGTTTAAACAAAAATTTGCTTAATTTTAAAACATTTTTCAGAAAACAAGATTTAATATCTTACGTCTTACTTGCTTCTGAAGGAAATGTATCTTGATTTAAGGATGTTTGTTCTGGAAAACAAGAATACTGAGGAAGAAAGTCATTTTTGCAGTGTACTGACACACAAATACTGGACGATCTCAAATGTATGCTTTTTGTCCCTATTCAATATTAATTTAAATCCTAATCTCAGACTTTTATTGATCACTCAGACTCGCGGCACATCAAAGTTGAACCTAAAGATAGCACGGTCATTTTATCGGCTTTGTTTACGACGGGAATGAGCTTTGAAACACAAATCCAGTTCCAGACAGTCATTATGTTCGGCGTCTGACGCGGCAGAGTCAGTTTCCTTCAGCCTGAGGCTCATTCATTTCCCGTGAAAGGTATAAAGTGGCCACTCCACTCACAACTGCAGTTTCTGTCCCTTTTTTTCTTGACAAGAAGTGCATCTCTTTACGACCCCATAAAATGGGAGACTTTTCAGAAGCACACTTCAACATCGCCTAAACGAGCGCCGAAAAGGTACAGGAACCAAATGAGCTTCAGTAGAACGACAATGAACTGCGGTCTACTGAGATGTTGTTAGGCTGTCAGTAAAACAAGCGTTCCTGTCAGCCGTCACTGTGCTCACGTCGCACACTCTTCACCTGTACGCGAGGCGCACACTCCATACTGCTTCATCATAAATAAAGCACACAAAAGAACTGAGCATACAATGTAGTTCTGTTGTCGGTTAAGTCACGAAATGACCAAAAAGATGATTAAAGTTGCAAAATGTGCATGCGTGTATATATGCATCACATTAAAGAATGTCTCTCAAATGCATACTAAACTATATTCTGCTCACATTTAACAAAAACCCACCAATCTCAACAATATTGGAATACTTCATAAGACCAATAAAAAAAAAAAACATTTTTAGTGAATTGTTGGCCTTCTAGAAAGAATGTTCATTTACTGTATATGTACTCAATACTTGGTAGGGGCTCCTCATGCTTTAATTACTGCCTCAGTTCGGCGTGGCATGGAGGTGATCAGTTTGTGGCACTGCTGAGGTGGTCTGGAGCCCAGGTTTCTTTGACAGTGGCCTTCAGCTCATCTGCATTTTTTGGTCTCTTGTTTCTCATCTTCCTCTTGACAATACCCCATAGATTCTCTCTGGGGTTCAGGTCTGGTGAGTTTGCTGCCAGTCAAGCAACTCGGGCTATGAGCTTCTCCACCCTTCCTCCAGACTCTAGGACCTTGGTTTCCAAATGAAATACAAAACTTGCTCTCATCTGAAAAGAGGACTTTGGACCACTGGGCAACAGTCCAGTTCTTCTTCTCCTTAGCCCAGGTAAGACGCCTCTGACGTTGTCTGTGGTTCAGGAGTGGCTTAACAAGAGGAATACGACGACTGTAGCCAAACTCCTCGACACGTCTGTGTGTGGTGGCTCTCGATGCCTCGACCCCAGCCTCAGTCCATTCCTTGTGAAGTTCACCCAAATTCTTGAATTGATTTTGCTTGACAATCCTCATAAGGCTGCGGTTCTCTCGGTTGGTTGTGCATCTTTTTCTTCCACACTTTTTCCTTCCACTCAACTTTCTGTTAACATGCTTTGATACAGCACTCTGTGAACAACAGGCTTCTTTGGCAATGAATGTTTGTGGCTTACCCTCCTTGTGAAGGGTGTCAATGATTGTCTTCTGGACAACTGTCAGATCAGCAGTCTTCCCCATGATTGTGTAGCTAGTGAACCAAACTGAGAGACCATTTTGAAGGTTCAGGAAACCTTTGCAGGTGTTTTGAGTCGATTAGCTGATTGGCATGTCACCATATTCTAATTTGTTGAGAGTGAATTGGTGGGTTTTTGTTAAATGTGAGCCAAAATCATCACAATTAAAAGAACCAAAGACTTAAACTACTTCAGTCTGTGTGCACTGAATTTATTTAATACACGAGTTTCACAATTTGAGTTGAATTACTGAAATAAATGAACTTTTCCACGACATTCTAATTTATTGAGATGCATCTGTATGTGCCGTTGACTTCCGGCCTTTTCCACGTTCTTATCATTATCTGCATGTCTCGTCCATGAGTATGCAGTGATGGAGAACAAGCTTTTGGAGGTTTTGAGAAACAGAACCAAGCTGGCTGCGCAATAAATCTATGGTGAGGCCCTTTATTAAAAAACCTGGAGGTGAGGAATAATACCAAAATTGTCATATTCACTCAGTATTACTTGATCTAAATCACAAATAGAGTAGAAATTAATTGTATTCATTTCTGTTTTAGGCACTAAAACAGTCCAGTACTTTACAGTCAAACACATTTTTACATTGAAATAATGACTGGTTGCTGGCCCCTCCTTTGGCCAAACGTCCTGGCTCCGCCACTGGAAAGGGCTTTAATATTTGCCAAAAATAGTAGCTTTTTATATTAAAAACAAGCAAGCCCAGCCTGGGTGAGAAAAAGTAATGCAATGCATACTTTCCATAAAAAGTAACTAAGTAACACAATTAGTTACAGTTATTTTTTTCGGGAGTAATGTAATATTGTAATGTATTGCATGGCTGTGAGTGGAGGGGGTTGTGGCCTAATGGTTAAAGAGTTGGATTTGTAATCTGAAGCTTGTGGGTTTGAGTCTTAGTACTGCCAGACCCAAAAAATTTTTTTTTTTTTTTCGGTAACACTTTATTTCGATAGTCCACTTTAGACATTCTACTAACAGTAAGTAACTTTGCAACTACATGTCAACTAGCAGTCATTAGAGTATTAGTAGACCGTCTGCTTAATATCTTCTAACATTTTATTTTGAAGGGTCCACAACATACAACATACTGAGTATCAGAAACTTTGCAGGTACATGTCAACTTATTCTACTAACCCTAAACCTACCCTACTGAGAGTTAGTAGACATGTAGTTACAAATTAATGAGAATTAGTTGACATGTAGTTGACATGTAGTTACAAAGTTACTTATAGTTAGTAGAATGTCTAAAGTGGACTGTCGAAATAAAGTGTAACCTTTTTTTTTTTTTTTAATTTTTATCACAAAATAAGGCAGAAAATACTATATTTTTTAGTTTCTATAAGCCACTGCAATAAATGCTGTCAGTTAGCAGTGCATTATTTAGATGCTTTATTTATTAACTGGAGATGACTTGAAAAACACACATAAACCATATATTGTTGCAATCATGCATGTATTGTCTTCATGTTTTTTATTCAGCTTAGCTACAGCAATAGCTGGACACCTTTGTCTATATTAGGGGTTTTATTAGGGATACAGAGTGGAGTGTCAATCCAGAAAGAGGTAAAGGCCTGTGCAAGCGTTGGGATACTGATGCAAACCATCTACTGCATCTTTGCTTTGATAATATTACTGAGTATGATCTAGATGTAGTATTTCATAAAAATGCGATTTTGCTCAAAATGTTGCTTTTTTTATGAAAACTACCTACATTCAAGTGTTGATAAAAACAATGCTTGAAGCTAGAATAAAACTTTTTTGTTTGAAACTAGAGGGTCTGATTTTATTTATATGGCTGAAAATCAGCAAAAACACTGGCGGTGGCTGGCAACTTTTTTCAAAAATATGTCTGACTATTGGAGCATTTATTTTAAGCGTGAACTTTTGGTGATTTTATAGAGGGAAGTGTAGTTTTCAGACTCACTCATGGGAATTTAAAGGGGTCTTCCTGTAGCATGGTTTGTGTGTTCATCATTAACTAATTGTGGTCAGTGGTTCCGTCTGCTCATTTGATTAGTAAATGTATTTTGCGTCAGAGACAGTCTATATCTGCTTTTACTCGGATATGAAGAGCTGATGTTTGCGCTCCTTTCTGTGAAAGAGCCTGGCTGTGTTTGTTTGCATAATGCTATTTTTGGAGCTCATTTTATTTAGTCTTTATTTGCAAAAACAAACATGCTAATATGTACAAAGATGATGTACATAAACAAATAGGGACGGATGAACCGAACTCGATACTGCGACAGTATCAAAATAACACAGTAGCTCATGTGACTCATCCAAGGTTCAGCTAAAAATGTAAATGTGTTCACTCTCAGTTCATCCGAGATCAGGATGAGTTTGTTTCTTCATCAGGTTTGGAGAAATGTGTCTCTGCATCAGTGTCTCAGCAAAGTGAATGGGTGCCGTCAGAATGAGAGTCTGATATAAACATCACAATAATCCACAGCACTCCAGTCCATCAGTTAACATCTGGAGAAGACAAAAGCTGAAACACATCCAGCATTAAGACATTTATAACTAAAATATCATAGAGTTCATAATCCATAATAACACTTCCCCCATCTTGAATCATTTTTTATTGGGTGAACTATTCCTTTAAATGACCCTTAAGATGAATACTGAACATTTGTGGATATTTTAGACAATCGCCTTTTATCTGTGTTTCTGAAAAAGCTCTTTTCCATCTAATACAGGTCTTAAGGTTTATCTACTAAGATATACTGTATATACCCAGATAGCAAAATTGTTCTGGGCCTTTTATGGCCCAAACACTGTTCTTAGTTTTGGCAATCATACCGCCGGGAATGCAGGGCCAAAACCGGCCCAAACAGTTTTGCCAAAAGCACGCCAGAAAGCTGCCAGAAAAATGCCAATGCCTTACCAGACGAGAGCCAGAAGACCCTAAATTGGCCCATATTCATGCCATGATATCGCCATTGAAAAGCCAGATGTCTCCCGAGCAAAGGCCATTAAGGCATTGGCATTTTTCTGGCAGCTTTCTGGCGTGCTTTTGGCAAAACTGTTTGGGCCGGTTTTGGCCCTGCATTCCCGGCGGTATGATTGCCAAAACTAAGAACAGTGTTTGGGCCATAAAAGGCCCAGAACAATTTTGCTATCTGGGTATGTTATATATATAGAGAGAGAGAGATTAGTGCAGTATGTTTTACAAGAAAATACTACTTCAGTCTTTGTCTGTTTTTTTAGTTATTTGTGAAATTTACTATCAATTTCTGAGTGTATATAGTGTCAGTGATGTTTAAGGCTGTACAGCCTAAGCATTTTGTTCACTCTGAGTAAAAGCTGTCAACGGGGTGATACCTTTTATAACAGTATATTATAATCTAATATGTACTCTTTAGGAATTCATATCTACCATCATGCATCCTTCAGGATAAATAAGATATGAGAGAGTAGTGCATTTAGTCACGTTTGTTTGTTGTAGACACGTGTTAATGCTCCGTGTTCATGCTGGTGCAGCGGTTTCCAGTTTAGTGGTGATGGTGGTTACACAGAAAATCACCCACACGTTTGGACTCGTGGCGTCTGAGGCTCTCCGTGAGCTGCAGATCCACACGTCTCCTGCTTCTTCAGCAAAGATGAGATGGATTCTGAAGAACAGGGCCTGAGTGGGAGCTTGACATCCAGCATTCACACACACACACACACACACACACACACACACACAAACACACACACACACACACTCACACACACACACACACACACACACACACACACACACACACACACACACACACACACACTCACACACACACACACACACACACTCTCACACACACACACACACACACACACACACACAGACAGACAGACAGAGCTGTCCGCATGATGACACAAAGATGAACTCATTTTATCAGCCAGGAACATCACAACTCATCCTCATCTGCAAGAATATATATATATATATGGTTATCAATCGAGTGCACTTTAAGATCAATATTTTAAAAATATGTTCAAACAAGCAGAATGGGCAGTGTAATGTTTGAGATTTAAAACAAATATATATTTTAACAAGTATTTATTCATAACAAAAAAAAAAACAGATTATTTTGTATCGAGTCATTAAGACACTACTGTGAGTTATTTGTCTCTTTGTCTTTCGACTGCAGTCCATCAATCTGTCAGCGAAATACTGGAGAGCAAGCATGATAATAATAATAATAACAGCAACAACAATATTATTATTAATAATAAAATAGCAAATATTATTAATATTAGCAATAACAATAATAATTGTAATAACAACAACAACATACTACTAATACATCAAACCTAATATTTGTAAGAATAATAATAATAAAAATAATAATTTTCACACTTCACACAAGTAAAAGTTTTGAAAAAGTGTCTTTAGTATTGAGAAATGTGTCCCAGCGACTGTAAAAACTGTATTTGTCCTCCTGACTGATGTGTGACTGAAGCTGATGATCAGTGCAGCAGCGACCTCTGCTGGACACTCATCACATTACAAACAATCTCATTAACACGAGTTCTGAAGTGTGCACACATCACACTGTCACTGTTTATCTGATGTGCAAAATCCTGAGTGATTCTAAGACGAACTAACATTAATAATGATAATAAACATCTCAAATCTTCTTAATAAATCAGTTCTTAAGATAAATTCCAAGAAGTTAAGAATGCAACAATGGAGTACAATTCTTAAGAAGTTTTCAGGTAGACTGTTCTTAAGAAGATCTCATTGATAAACTTGGTTGTCTTGGACATGTCCCTAACATCCAGCGACTACTAAATTGTCCCTATAACAATAATTTTGACCAAACAATTAAATATATGTGTATAGCCACTGTTGTTGTCATTTCGGCCGCGTCTGAAATTTGTCATGCCATTGATATTACCTGAGAAATTAAAGAAATAGCCTACACTAGAAAACATTTAATAGATGTGTAAGAACAGGTGTTGCGGTAATAGCGTGTAAAAACTCAAATCAAAGGAAAAGTGATCTCTGGCATTCATTTATTGAGCCAGTTTCTCTGTCAATAATGAATAAACGAATGAACGAATATTTAAATAAACAAATAAATCAAATCAATGAATTTAAAATAATATAAATGTTTAAAAAACGGTCTGATAAAATGAAAATTACTTAATGTTGAGTAATATTAAACATAGAATTTCCAAATAGTATGAAAAAACCTGTCTGATGAGAAATAACAAAATAAAAGCCTTTCAAAACTTACATATAACCACATTTATCTGTAAATTCACATAATTATAAAAACAAAACTCCCTGTTTCCACACAACAGTTTCAACTCAGATTAACAGACCAGTGTGATATTCAGCCAGCTTCAAGATGATCTGATGTTGCATTACATAATTGTTAATCATACATAACATCGTTGCATGCTGGGAGCCATGGATGATCTCTTACCTCCATGAACACTGATCTCTGTGATGGTGGCGTCATTTTAACCAATAAAACATCAACATCTGATCCTCTGTAATTCTCAATAACATCAGGTGTTCATCACTAATGCACAATCATCATTTAATTAGAAACTTAATTATCTCATTAACTTTAACTCTTTGAGGACTTGGGATTTGACTTGAGACTTGCTTGTGTCTTGAAAGAAATGACTTGGTTCCTCCTCTGGTGAAATCAGCTGCTGAGTTCATGGGTGGAACAAACATATGGCAGGACTTTTACTTTCTGACCCCTGGACTTTACACCTCTGTCTGTAATATATCTGCTTGTTTTACACCAGGGGTGGGCAAACTTGGCCCTTCCAGAGTTTAGCTCCAACCCTAATCAAACGCACCTGAACCAGCTAATCATTGTCTTCAAGACTACTAGAAGCCAGAGGTGGGACTTTCAAGTCACAATCAAGTCTTCAAGTCATATCCCAAGTCCTCAAAGAGTTAAAGTTAATGAGATCACTACCAAGTGGCATAACTCCAGCCTTAAATACCCAGGTTCTAATAGACTATTGTGGGTGTCTGATACGGGGCTGACGAGACGTGAGGCGTGCGGATCCAAGTGCAAGCTTTTATTTATGGGCATGGTCATAAATACAGGCAGGGTCAAGCAATGGCAAACAGGTATGGCAGGGACAAGACAAAGAGTAATCCAGGGGCAAGCAAAGGTCGGTCGACAGTGAACAGTATCCAAAGGGGTTTGACGAGAGAGGTATCTGAAAACAAAGCAATAGTCCAGGACGAAGTAAAACACAATCCAAAACAGGCAGGGGGAAACTACCAGGGGCTCTGTAGAGTTGATACAGCTAGGGGAGCAGTAAACACACAATACTCAGCTGTGATGGAAACAAAGTCCAGGGTTTAAATAGAGTGTGTGATTAGTGAGAGCTGTGTGATCAGTGCCTTCAGCTGTGTGTGCAATCAGTGCAATGGATGATGGGAAATTGAGACAATGTGGTGAGCGAGTGACCTCTGGTGGTGAATGAATGGAAGTGAAGGGACAGGATTCGTGACAGTGACAATCACACGCCAATGAGCCAATGTGGAAGGATTACGTCACCCACTTCGCCACACTAACTTGGGTTTTTAAGGCAATAGGTTTACTCAAACGGTTTGAGTTACCGTGACTTGTCGGGTTTTAAAGTGATATATTTTTACTGATTTAAAATTTGTTGATCCTCACCATGTTTGAGAATTGTGTGCTGAGGTACTGTATATTTGCATGTCATTACAACTTGTTTAATATATTTGTTCATTAGTATAAATGTTTGTCTTTACTTTTAAGAGGCAAATGCTGTCTATGTTGTGTAGAAAACTTTGAAAAACATAAGTCTAGTAAAAAAAAGACTGTTAAAAAAATTATTAGTATTGTTAATTGCTAAAACATCAACATCATTTTGCTACATGTGTGGACATACAGTGGAATGAAATGTCATGTCTCGCAGGACCACGGTGCTACATAAATAAGCATAAATATAAACATACAACAATAGGTGTAAGAACAGTTTTAAACCTGCTGAATCAGTAATCTGACTATACATACACATAACCTTAGACAGACTATACAAGTACTTACATAATAACAGCTGTACATGACATTGTGCAATAGAGCTATTTAAAGGAACACTCCACTTTTTTTGGAAATAGGCTCATTCTCCAACTCCCCCAGAGTTAATAAGCTGAGTTTTACCGTTTTTGAATCCATTCAGCCGATCTCCGGGTCTGGCGATAGCACTTTTAGCATAGCTTAGCATAGATCATTGAATCCGATTAGACCAGTAGCATCGCGTTCAAAAACGATCAAACAGTTTCGATATTTGTCCTATTTAAAACTTTACTCTTCTGTAGTTATATCGTGCACTAAGACCGGCGGAAAATGAAAAGTTGCGATTTTCTAGTCCTATTTGGCTAGGAACTATACTCTCATTCCGGTGTAATAATCAAGGAACTTTGCTGCCGTAACATGGCCGCAGCAGGCGCAGTGATATTACGCAGCGCCTGAAAGTAGTCCCCGGTAGCTGGCTGAGATCGGCTGAATGGATTCAAAAACAGTAAAACTCAACTTATTAACTCTGGGGGAGTTGGAGAATGAGCCTATTTCCAAAAAAAGTGGAGTGTTCCTTTAAAAAAATTAGGAAAACATACAGAAACCTGCAGGTGGCGCTACAGCTCTTAACTAGTAGTAGATGGGCCTGTCTGACCATCAAGGTGTTTATTTGGCCCCTGTTTATAAACCTGTCCTGAAAAGGGAAAAAACAGAGAAAAGATTAGTGATCGGAAGACTCAATTCAAGAGCTGACGGGATGCCTTGAATGTACCGATTGGGAACTCTTTAAATCTGTATGTACTGATTTAGACGATCTCACAGAGACTGTAACAAATTATATTGTATTTTGTGAAGATCTGGTCATTAAAAAGAAACCTGTATAGTAAAAGTTGTCAGCCAACGCCAGCATTTTTGATGATTTTCACTAAAATTTCATGGTCCCCAGAATATGCAATAAAATGACAGACCCTCTATTTTTAAACAAAACCAAAAAAAAATCTGGTTTATTCCAGGTTCAAGCATTCTTTTTTTCTTTTTTTCTTTTTAAATCAACACTTGAATATAGGTAGGTTTCATTAAAAAAGCAACATTTTTAGCAAAAAGCATAGAAAATCACATTTTGATCAAATACTACATCTGGGGGTGTATTACAGAAAGATCCTAACTTTAAAATCTCATCTTATCAGGGGTGCGTTTCCCAAAAGCATCATTAGCTAACTATGGTCGTTAGTTCCATTGAACTCTATTGGTAACGATGGAACTTGCGACCATAGTTGTTTTTGGGAAACACACCCCTGTTTGGTAACCATGGTAATAGTAATGCAGCTTAAAATGAACCCCCCCCCAGTGAACTCTGGAAATGGCCAAAAATCACTGGGGGGACTCTAGCTTGGAAAGGGGGCGGGGCGGGGGAGTTAATAATGGTAATTTTAGTTGACCTTTCGGATGTATTTAATTATAAAACACTTTATAATCTATAATAACATTTATTAACAACGTATTTAATATTTTCTGTAAACTTTCTTGTATCTTTAATTTGGCCAGAATTGCAGGTGCTTGTCTAAATATACGTTGTGTGTGAATTTGCACATATTATGTTGCAAAAATGTTTGCAGACCTTCTGATCAATGACAGGAGGGTCATTCCTGGGATTCAGTAACATTTCAACTTGGAATATACATGTTTTTCAACTACATGTGATTCAACTTCTAAATACCCTTAACATGTCAGATGGTAATCAGCAAGAAATACTTTTGTTCTTAATTGTCTTCCCTATATTTTTCTAAAAATATTAATGTGACAAGGGGTGATGGGGTTGAAGACTGTAACACATTTGAAGGGATACATTGCCTTAAATTTACATATTGTCTCTCATATTGTCCCCTTGTTTCTGGGTCAACATATCTGCATGGCCAACATTGTCTTTCTGCTGCAAATGTGGGCACAATTTCTGATGTATGATGCTTGTCAACGTTTAAGTGGACATGTCAAAAATTGTATTTAAAACAAAAATATGAGTTGTCATGATTTTGGAGTATATATATATTTACTGAAACCATAACTATTTTATATTTTTTCATTAAAATTATTAATGAATGAAGAAAATAACTCAACCCTGTCACAAGTTTACAACCCTGTAACAATGAGAAATACATATATTTGTGATTATGAGTGTGACGGTTGTGGTTTTTCACACAAAATGGCCATTGGGAGAGTAGACTATATATGGCAGCAATAAAATAAACACATTGTATATGCTTATGAATGAAAATAAAATGTTGTAAGTAATAATTTTCCATCTTAATTTTATATGACGGGGTTGAGTTGTTAAGCTTAACAGTACCCTCCCTGACCAGACATTATTTTATGCTAAAAATATAAAAATGCAATTATTTTTATTAATTATAATGGGCATCCCAAAGTTTTGTGAAAAGCTTCTAACAATTTTGGTGAACCACCACTTTAGAAACTCTGGGGGACTGAAATATTACCGAATCCCAGGAATGATCCAGAAATTAACCTATTGATATTTGACTCCTTGTAGTTTTTTTTTTTTTTTTTTTAAACCTTTGTAATGCGATTTTTCTAACTTTATTAAATGTATGTCATCTTTTGTGCCAAAAGATGTAGATATATAAACTTTTATCAAAAAAATTCAATTAAATTCATGAATTCAATTAAAATAATAAGATATAACAATAACAATCAGGAAGAATAAGTTTCCAGTGAAATGAAATCAGAATCAACGATTCCTCTTTGCATGGAACAAAAGAGCACAAATGTGGCATTAAGGAATATTTACAGAATTTAATAAATTTTTGACAAGACTCAGAGGTGGCATTAATGTATCTCATAATAACAATGTTATGAGATTAATGTTTTAAATATAGAAATTTCAATGAATTAAATGACTGGCAATGAATTAAGTGGCATCAAGTCACTGTCTTTGTCACTGAATCATTCATTCAATCGATTCGTTTGTAACCCAGGTCACTAAAGAAATCCTGTTGATGTTAGAAAATAAAAAAAATGAAAAGACTAACACTCATGAATATATATAAAAGAAAAGAAAATTAGAAAATACATAATTAAAAACCATAAAACTCATTTAGAAAAATGATTCAATTTAATAAGATGAAGATTGGTCCAATTAGATGAGTGAATATAGGCCCCGCCTTAATGGGTGGAGTCAAAAAACGCAGATGATGCAACACTCCTTGCGAGAGAGAGAAGCAGCTGGCGCGATCCTGAAAAGAGAAGAAAAATAGAATTAGAACAAACAACTAACAGTTGTATCACAGAAATAACAGAGAGACTTTGAGATAGAAGTGTGGATTGAAGTTCATCAGTCAATGAGTACGGGTGAATGTGTGATTACACGAATGCTACAGAGAAAATACAGGCCTAAAGTTGGGAGTTTTGCCTTTTTGAAACTTCATAATTGAGAAAATCGAATTCTCTTGGTAAGTGAAGTTAATACATTTTATTACTGAGGTTCATTTTGTGTAAAAGTTTGATAAATGGTGTTAAAATACTAAATGCTGATGTGTGCAGTTGTGTGTAAAAGACGCATAAGAGTTTAATCTGTTTTAAAACGGGAAGATTTTTGCGTGAATGTGTTAAATAACTGTTTCAGAGGTAAAGAGATACTCCGAGCGTTAACAGATGTTAATTCAATGGTTTTGGTCGTGTATTCGAGCTATGGGTTAATGGCGATCATGGCGCACATGTGATACGACCGCGGTCAAGTGAGCCGCCACCTGGATTCTGCTGCACGTCTATTTGTGGTATTATGCTACGGAGACACGGAGCGGCCAAAAAGCTGACGAAGACATATGTTTCAGCGGTTATGAATTAAATGTGCCCCCAAACACAAAAAAAATAAAAGATACAGTTATATTATGTTCAAATATATTATACTGTGGAGTTTTCCATAAGAAAAAAGTCTGTTAAAATACATTACAGCACTGATTATTTCCGACTATTTAAAATGTCAATAAATTATTTTTCTGAAGGACCAACTCTCTATCTGTGTCAACTTTCCTGGGAGATTTTACTGTAGAATTTGGGAGAAAATGAATGCCAGTCTGACACAATGCATTATAGCACATCTTCACATTTAGACAGGCATTATTCAAATTCCTTCAGAGTTAACAAGAAAATTGAAATTAATTCTTCTTCAAGACACCCAAGACTTTTTCTGTGTCAAGTTTCATTAGAATTTGGGAGAAAATGAATGCCAGTCTGACACAATGCATTATACACTCAAAAAAATGATTGGGTCTAAATTGACATTTTATGTAATTCAATTACATAACAATTTTCCATCCATTTAGATTACATAGTTTTAACATAAACAAATCAATAAACTTAATGTGAGTCATATGCATCAGACATACGTGAATGAAACAGGTCAGATTTATGTAATAATTCACAGCAAAGTCCCCACACTGCTCAGTGTTCATGTGTTTCCACACTACAGAGTGTTCAAGTAGAATTGAAGCAGTGTTGAGTTAAGAAGATAATTATGTGATGATTGATCATTAATGATGAACACCTGCTGTTATCAAGAAGAATCACCGAAGGAAAGAGAAACACAAGAACTACAACTGACTTCAGCCACAGCTGAAGATGAAATCAACTGAAATAAAAGAAGACATTAAATCTCTCAAGATCTGATTAAACAGCTTCACAAACAGCATCAGATTGACTTTATTTCTGTCAGACTTCTAGAGAAGCTCTTATTGAGAATTAACAGAGGTTTAGATGCTTTATTGTTTTGTTTGAAATCACCATCAAAGAGACCAGTGTTTCCTTTTGTTGGGCTCTGGACCCTTGACCCTTGACATGTTGGTGTTAATATTACACTGGTTGTTTTAACTGTGTGTTTATATAAAACACACATAGCTTAACCAGCGAAGCCAAGTGAAAATAAAAAGGAGTTGTGGGTGAATGATCATCCGATCTCATTTCAAGTCCAACATTGTATGGATGTAATACTGCTTTAGATTTTTTATGTAGCTTCAGATCTAGTAGTCCTGTAAAATCAGATAATTTAAATAATTTACAAAGCCCTTTGTGCACAAAAAGTTTTCATCTGTAGCAACGCAAAGATCACAGACATCAAGAATCAGCGTATGAATCTCAACGATGGTGACAGTCAACAAAATGCTTCATGTTGCAATGCATGCTGGGTACCAGCATAGTACAAGACTCTCCCATGTATCCCAGCATGCATTGCAGCATGAATAAACAACACAGCTGAATTGTCTGATTATTTTCTTTTATTCTTACTATTTAATTTTACATATGCTGTTATAGTTGTGACTTTTAGTAGCTTGTTTTGTGATGTTCAGAGTTTCATCTGAATAGTTTCTTGACTGTCACCATTGTTGAGATTCATACACTGATTCTTTATGTCTGTGGTCTTTGTATTGCTACAGATGAAAACTTTATGTGCACAAAGTGATTTGAAAATTATTCAAATTATCTGATATTTACAATACTGCAAGATATGAAGCTACGAAAAACCTAAAACAGTATAGTGTCTATGTAATCAGAAATTGGACTTGAAATGAGATCAGTGGATCATCTACCCACAACTCTTTTTCACTTTGTTTCGCTGCTTAAGCTAAGTGTGTTTTAAATGATCACACAATTAAAGCAACCTGCGTAATATTAACACCAAAATGCCAAGGGTCAAGAGCCCAACAAAAGGAAACACTGGTCTCTTTGATGGTGATTTCAAACAAAACAATAAAGCATCTAAATCTCTGTTAATTCTCAATAAGAGCTTCTCTAGAAGTCTGACAGAAATAAAGTCAATCTGATGCTGTTTGTGAAGCTGTTTAATCAGATCTTGAGAGATTTAATGTCTTCTTTTTTTTCAGTTGATTTCATCTTCAGCTGTGGCTGAAGTCAGTTGTAGTTCTTGTGTTTCTCTTTCCTTCGGTGATTCTTCTTGATAACAGCAGCTGTTCATCATTAATGATCAATCATCACATAATTATCTCCTTAACTCCAGCACTGCTTCAATTCTACTTGAACACTCTGTAGTGTGGAAACACATGAACACTGAGCAGTGTGGGGACTTTGCTGTGAATTATTACATGAATCTTACCTGTTTCATTCACGTATGTCTGATGCATATGACTCACATTAAGTTTATTGATTTGTTTATGTTAAAACTATGTAATCTAAATGGATGGAAAATTGTTATGCAATTGAATTACATAAAATGTAAATTGAGACCGAATCATTTTTTTGAGTGCATGTTAACTCTGAAGGAATTTGACTAATGCCTGTCTAAATGTGAAGGTGTGCTATAATGCATTGTGTCAGACTGGCATTCATTTTCTCCCAAATTCTACAGTAAAATCTCCCAGGAAAGTTGACACAGATAGAGAGTTGGTCCTTCAGAAAAATAATTTATTGACATTTTTGTATTAACTAATTTGAATAATGCATGTAGAAAATAGTCGGAAATAATCAGTGCTGTAATGTATTTTAACAGACTTTTTTCTTACGGAAAACTCCACAGTATAATATATTTGAACATAATATAACTGTATCTTTTATTTTTTTGTGTTTAGGGGCACATTTAATTCATAACCGCTGAAACATATGTCTTCGTCAGCTTTTTGGCCGCTCCGTGTCTCCGTAGCATAATACCACAAATAGACGTGCAGCAGAATCCAGATGGCGGCTCACTTGACCGCGGTGTGATACGGGCAGATGAGGCCTAAGTGCGTCATTTAAAAAAATGTTTTTCCTTTTTGCACATCTAAGTAAATTCAATGTGCTAAAGTTAGACAAGAATGAAGGCAAAATGTTTAATGTTGTTTACATGCAGACTGACTGTTGTAATGATGTATATTTTTGAAAGGAATGTCTAATTGTGTTTTTGGCCTTGTCTTTTGCAAGGTTGGGTCTTTTTCTTTCTTCCTTTTTCCCCTTTTTCTTGTTTTTTTTTTCCCTTTCTTTTCTATTTTTCATCATTTCCTGAGTCGTATGCTGTACGTTTCCTCGACTGGACGATCTCCGAAGATTTTGAATGTCCCTGCTTCACATCAAAAAGCTATTGCGAGCAGGAACTGGCGAGCCATGCACATATAAGGACCGAGATTTGTGGATTGAGGAAAAACATACGCAAAATCCTTCCAACTCCGTTCATTTCTCAATTTCTGACTGAACTGTGTTGCTCAGAAAAACTCAATTGCGGAAGAAGGATCTCGTGCAAGCAGCATCGAACTGGAACTGAGATTTAGTGAAACCATAATTCATATTGAGATTGCTATAGTGAGCAGTACATTTGATCTAATGTGATTTTATTTTCCTTGCTGTCAATTTTCTACTTTCAAATTCTGTTGAATTTTATTTCATTTAATTATTTGGATATATATATATATAATTTATTTATTTATTTATTTTTATTTTTTTGGTAGAACAAGAGTGGGAAAAAAAGGGTACTTCAAAGAGTTATCATTTAGAAGAATTGTATTCAAATTTAAAATTATTCTCTACATTAAGTAAGCTAATTATAAACAATTTGAATAAATAGGTCAAAATAAATAGTATACATATATTAATAGAGTAAGGGTAATTTTATTAGCTTGAATCTAAATAGGTCACAAGAAAAAAAAAGAAACAATTAATAATAGTGATTAATTAAATAGGAAATATAAACTTATAAGGGTTATAAAAAGGTCACTTTCATTTGTTTGGAACGAGTCTTTACTGGTTTTGTAATCATTTTATTTTATGTGGTGATGTTTTGAATTTCACTTTATTTTATTTTTTATATATTTTGTTTTCCCATTTTCTCAAATACATCTTACCTGTTTCTAACACAGCTAGTGTTGTCACCATTTCCTTCTCCCTTTGTTGCTGACACAGTCTCTTGAGCGAGTCTTATCTTCTGGTCACTGGTCCGAAATCTAGAACGGTGCACTCCCTTCACCCTCATTTCTGGTTGAGAGTGAATGCATGCACTTCCGCCACGACGCGGGTTAAACATTCAAACGGCTGATTCATTTAGGAACGAATCAAGTGACTCTCTTTATGAATGGGTCATTGAATCATTGACTCACTAGATTTGTTCAAAAGCAAAGATTCACTCATAAACAAAACAGCGCTGTGTCGAAGACTTGCGCAGAGGCTCAGCTGTGACTTTGTCTATTTTGCTCTATTTCGTCAACAAAAATACAGTTAAAAAACAGTGTTCCTAAAATGTAAGTCACTTAATATTAACTTTTGTATAAAATCAAAAATGTATAAACAGTTTGCAAATGTGAAATTGAATTTATACAACACACTATAATCATTAAAAATCTGTTACCCTCCATTCATCGCTCTCTCACAAACTTCCATTTTAATGAATGAAGCTCTCTTCACTGCACACTGAATATATTATTAATAAAGATATAAATAGATTGGGCTGCCACCTCTCGCGAAATCAGCGTGAGACAGTCAGAACTCACTCAACACCACACGCAGACACGATGTACATTAGATATTATTTGCAGTTGTAAGAGCTTCATATCACGGAACATCGTGAGATTGCGTTAAATTGAAGTGAGTGACAGCTTTTTAGTGATTAAAGTTATATTTGAAAGCGCTATTTGCTTGCTTTCTAGGCTGTAATCGATTCAGAATTGAAATAACTTGTTTTATGTGCTGCTAATAGGACCAACAGCCACATCCCAGATAGCAAAATACCCTCGGGCCAGCCCCGGTTAGATTCTCGCCTGCCGGAGACCTGCCGCACTCGGGCCGGATGCCTGTGGACTCACTGCCCGATGTAGGGCCAGATGCAGCGGCCGTTAGCGAGCAGACACTGCCGCATCTGAGCCGGAATCGGCCCGACACTGCAGTGCGCTGGACGTGGCCGTTTAGCATTGAGTGAGTTCTGACTGTCTCATGCTGATTGCGCGAGCGGTGGCGGTCCAATCTATTTATATCTTTATTAACATTTTAATATACTATTATACCTTATATTATATGTCTGCGTGTGGTGTTGAGTGAGTTCTGACTGTCTCACGCTGATTTCGCGAGAGGTGGCAGACCATCTTTATTAATATTTAAATATATCTTATATTAACCATTTGCACACACGAGCATTATCCGACTCGCTCTTCCCGACCGCAGACGCAGCTTTACAAGCCACTTTCCTGCGTTTTTCAGTCAGTTTCTTGACTTTTCCCCTCTTATGAACAACAAATTGTCACACACAATAAAAGCTCCTTGTGGTTTCTCGGTTTGGCCGATTTGAGCATCCTTAAATAACGCGAAACACAGGAATTTTGAGTTTCTGCTACTGATTCCTATGGAGAAAAATCACTTCCTGCCCTCCAGCTGCGTTTCGCGCGTCAAGACGGCATTGCGCAGCGAACCATAAACACAGCGCTATGTTTATATGCAGAACTGGGATCGCTTTCATAGTCTTTTGAATGGATAAAATATAGAAATCACTTTCATTTCCAAATAAACCTAACCAGTTGGAAATTAAACGCCGTCCCCCCTCGAAATTCACTCCCCGGATTCTTAAGCTGCGTCCCAAATCGCGTACTTATGCACTATTTATGACGTTTTGTAGCATAAATAGTGCTAGTAGTGCGTTCACACTGAAAATTCCAAAAAGAAAAAGTGCACTTTAAATACCCGGATGGTGCACTTAAATAACCGAAAAAATGAAGAGTTGAGGGCATGAAGTGTCCAACATTCCACAATCAAAGCTTTAATTACATCGCGAAGGGGGTGGGGCCGTCAGACTACAATTATTAATGACAAAATAACCTTACATAGTTCATACACTACATGGTTGAGTGTATAAGTGCATAGTGTATAGTGTCATTTGGGACGCAGCTTTAGTGTCCGTTTCCATAGTGACTCGTCGATTCGTCGCTCTGTTCAGACTGTCTCGAGTCTTAACCAGGAACATACTCTGAGTTGAATGAACTTACTCCCGGACGCGTTTTTGGAACCACATACCTCGAGTAAGCAAGGTTTGGGGTTAATCAACTGACAGTTCAGGGTTTATCTGACGGTAAGTTAACCATGCTTTCTGGAATACACCCCTGGAGTGACTCGGGACCATAGACATAATATACGTAGACGCCTCATAGACTGACGCTGCCTATTGGAGCTGACATATCGGCGCGGCCGCCATCTTGGATGGGTCTCCAATGCGCCCAATGTGATCAGGTGAGCGTGTGATTGGTGAGATGGCTGATGGAAAATGCAGTCCATTGTGATGTGTGGTGTGAAAGTCAATATGATGGCAGGGCGACCTCTTGTGGCAGTCGGCTAGAAGAGCAGGTCCAGGATCCGTAACATACACATTGAAAAATGTGTGCTTTCATTCTAAAAGACTTTGTATGCTCTTTAACAAAGACATATGGTAGACTATGGCATATTGATAAATGTATAAATTAATGAATTTTATATTTTAATAAAGAAACAAGTTTGATCATTTTAATTTCTCTCACTCTCACACACACACAACCCTTCTGTAACACATATACATACAAGCTCCCATATACCAGCTCAGTACATTTTTTTTAAAGGCCTGGAAAAGTAAGCGTTATAATTCCAGGTCATTCCAGCATCTTACACCATCCTGTCAGGCCTGCAACTGGGGCTGGGGAGCTAAAACCCTTGAAAAAGAGCTGCTTTGCACAGCTTCTTGCGTATGCTGGCACTCTGTAACTCCAGGGTAGTTAATTTTGTGATGTGGTGCAGCCTTACTTTGTGAAATACAGACATGATACTCATCTCCAGTCACCTGTGAGCAGAATAGGGTTGGAGAGACGGAAAAAGAGAAAAACACAAGAGCTTCAAAGGGGATCTGTAACATAGCCACATATTTATAGCCTAAAATATATAGGGGTCATTCTATGAACACCTTCTTGAGCCATCAATGTGGCAATATTTGTTTTTGATTAATTATAAAGAATTCCAAGCACCACAAAACTGCTCGTCCTCACAGCCGTGTACAGCGGGAAAGTGCTTTATTCTGAGGTCAAAAATAGGTTTTTCTTCCATTTAAAATAAAATAATGTATACAGTAACTATCAAATAAATGACATTAAAAAAAAAACAAAATGGCACATAAATATTATAGAAAAAGATATAAAGTATTATATTAAATTATAATATATATTATATTTATATTATAAAAAAGATTTTAAAAATCATTAAGCTGTCATTTATGTGTATTCATGAAGTCAAATCTAATAATATGGTCTAAGTTTAAATGTTAAAACAAGAAATACATTTTAAGACATCTTGCCATACCAGGATATTCCAACCAAATGTATTTACTCAGTATTAGGATATGACTGCTTGTTTTTATTACAGCCCGTGATAATTAATACATTATAAAAATTAGGCTAAAAGAAAGTCATCCCACTCCTCTGCGTCTACTTCTGTCATCGCTTGGATTACAGCGTCACACGCTTCTTTTTAAATGTGGTTTTCCAGATTTTTCTAACAACCATATTTTTTTTAAATAAGCCCAAAAAACCGCAACCTGCGACCAGGTTTTCCCGCAACTTTACAAAAAAAGAAGCCCAAAGCGGACTTGGCAAATGTGGTTGACATTTGTAAATCGTCATTGTTCATTTTTTCATCCCTTTTAAATTTATTTTGTCAAATAACAAAATCACACCAAACGCGTTCATATCATATATATGTAACGGGGCGTGTTTTAGGAACTACAAATCCCATCAGCTTCAGTTCTATAAAAGGAAGTGATTAGATTCGTTCTTCCGTTTCCTCCCTTTGGTTTCCGCTGACGATTTATGAATGGAAGTCGCGCCAGATCTAAGGTATGGCATGAGGAAAACAAGGGCGTGACCAAGATGGCAGCCTGAGCGGACGCAGTTTTGAATTCTCGCACCAACTTTCTTTATAGCTGTTGCTAAATAAGCTGTATGTAGTTATTTCAGGCTTACATTTGGTTAATACGATTTAATGGATTATTGACGACCACTTTCTGCTTCAGCATGGTTCGTAAGAGCGCATGCTCACTCGTTAGTGTTAGCTGTGGGCATGATGCCTCTGTGAGCGAGGAGGATTCATTTAGCCTGGCCGAAGAGGAGTTCCCAGCTCTATCTGTTAATGTTACTCCTAGCAAGTCACCAGCTGCTAAGAAAAAGGCCAGTGACATTGTAAATGTTAATGTCTCATCTCAGTTACACAACATAATGCAGCTGATCAACTGCCGCTCGGACACAATAGAGCAAAAGATTTCTGATTTGAATGAAAAAGTGGATGATGTGACGTCTGAGTTGAAGTCCGTGGCAGCAAAGGTGATGTCCCTAGAGCGACGCGTGGATCAGGTTGAACAACCGATGAGTCAGATGCAGAGAAGAATGGATGATCTAGAAACCTACATGAGACGGCGCAACCTGAAGCTCATAGGTATTCCGGAGGTGGCTGATGAAAACATCCGTCTTGAAGTCGTCAGGATTTGTCAGGCTGTGCTTCCCAGCGAAAAGGAAAGACTTCCAGAAGTTGTCGATGTTGTTCATCGTCTCAGAAAACCACAACAGGGCAGCGGTGGTGGTAGGCCTAGAGCTACCATAATCCAGTTTTCTACGCGTACCTTCAGAGATGCCATTTGGAAGGCAGCCAGAAATTCTTCTTTTCTGCGCGATAAAGGTCTGCAGTTTAGGGAGGACTTCTCGAAAGGAGACAGATTTAAGTTATGGCCGGAGGTTCAAAAGGCTCGAGCGGCTGGAAAAGACGGCTTACTTTGTCGGAGCTAGAGCCTTTGTACAAGGAGAAGGTGAAATTACTCTCACCAGCTGATTTAAAATCGGACACTGCTGTTTGATTCGTTCTGAGTTGACTTTTAATTGGTTGGAGTTATAAGTTACATGTTTATATAACATGACAGTTTTCAGACTTAACGTTGCCTTGTTTTAATGGTTGGAGCAGAATCTTTATTGGTGTTACCAAAAATATATGTTTTTCTTTTTTGAGCAAGAGAGGCTTATTTGCACTAAAATGTCTTTATATGGTGCTATGTTGTATTTTTGACCTTTTTGCCAAACTTAGTTTCATATAAATACTTGTTTGAATAGGTTATACGTTTTTTTCCTTTTAGGGTTAGTTGTTTATGTCACTTTCTATTATTTCTTTGAATGCCAGGGGTTTAAGAGAAAATGTCAAACGTAAGGCCTTGTTTTTGTTTACTAAAAGTTTTAACTTTGATTTTGTATTCTTCCAAGAATCTCATTCGGTTGCCTCTGATGTGAATCTTTGGCGTTCACAATGGGGCAACGATATTTGGTTGTCTCATGGATCAGTACACTCAGCAGGGGTCTCTTGTCTGAAAAATAATTTTGGTGGTGAAGTTTTGTATTCAGAATGTGATGAAAACGGGCACTTCATTTGTTTAGTTTTAAGAAGTTTCAGTGAAATTTTTATAGTAGTTAATATTTATGGATATAATAGTAAACTTAACAATGACCAGTTATTATTTTTGTTAGAGGAGAGACTTCTTCATTGGCTATACAAATTTCCTGAGGCTTATTTAATTTTAGGAGGTGATTTCAATGTTGTTTTGAATGAATCTATTGATAGATGGCCGCCAGGACGACCCTCAGTTTTAAACTCTAATTTAAAGCAGTTTATGAGCAGGTTTGATCTTATTGATATATGGAGAGAAAAAAGTTTAAATGATATTATGTATACTTGGAGTAATAAGGATGGCTCTAGACGTTCCAGGATAGATTTTTGGCTTGTTTCTAATAATTTTGATAAGAATAATATTCTAGTTAATGTAATGACAACTCCATTAACTGACCATAAAGCTATTTCGATTAAAATTAATATTTCTCCAAATGCAAACTGTATCAGGCAGCACTCATACTGGAAAATGAATAGTTCTCATATATATATATATATATAATATTTTTAGATTGTTTGTTTGTTCATTCATTCATTCATACAGTAGGCTAGGCCAGCGTCACTGGAAAAGACGCCTAGCTGGTACGACAGGGTCACAGAGCATTTTCTTGAAAAGGAACGTAGGGCAGGATTTACGTATAAATAAATGGACAATTTTTATGATGTGGGCCGAAAATGAGCTTCCCCTCTTTGAGAGACCAGCAGCCGCCACTGATATGTAGTGATGTGTTGAATAATGCGTTGGCCTTCTGTTTGTTGTACGTCTTCCTGTTCATTGAAATGGGTTTGCGGCTGGTTTACGTGTTGCATGGCGTCAATAGACCAAATGTAAGGATCGTTTGTGCAGTTACATGTCAAAGAGTGGAACCTTGTTGAGTGTTGAACACGATGCATCGTTAGCAGGTAGTAATTCCCTTACAGGGATGCACGATTACCGTTTATTTTTGGTTAAATTATTGTTGAGATGGTGTTTTTCTTTTTTTGGTTTGATGTTGGACCACCTGTTACTCGTCTGCAATCACCGGCCGACAGCACTGTTTAAAGTTTGAGGCACTTGTGTAAAAATGATGTAAAATGAGAATGCTGTCAAAAATAATGTCATAAATAGATTTTCTTTATCAATTAACTTCTATGAACTAAATGAAATCATCATTTGTTGTGATCATCGTTTGTGTTTAGAGCAGGTTTTGTCCTCGCTGCACTCGAGCAGAGTTTCTCAGGAGCTTCGCAGCAGGTTCTTGAAGCAGAGACACAGTTCTTCTGGATTTAGTCTCAGTGTGTTCTGGTTCTTCACGTCACTCCAGACACACTGATGATGATCAGATCACATCTCAGAAATATCACTGGATTATTACAGTTATGTCTAAATCAATGATATTTCCTCCTGACACACGACAGCAAAAGAGAGAAATGTCTTGTTTGTGTTTAGGTTCAGTGAGCATGTGTTCGCTCCAGGCCTCCAGCGCCACCCTGGCTCTCCGTCTCCTGATCTCCGTTTGGGTCTCCACCGGTGCCACAGAAACTGGGTATGCAGCTCATAGGGCGCCGTTTGGCCGAAATTATTCTGTGAAAATCTTTTTTTAATAAAACGTTATAAATAATAAAAAGCTTAGTTGTTAAACATTAAAGGGATAGTTCACCCAAAAATGAAAATTCTGTCATCATTTACTCACCTTCAAGTATTTCCAAACCTGTACGAATATCTTTGTTCTGCCGAACACAAAGGAAGATATTTTGAAGAAAGTTTGTAATCAGGCTGTTTTGGGGCACCATTGACTTCAGGAAAAAAGAATACTGCGGAAGTCAATGGTGCCCCAGAACTGCTCTGTTTCCCACTTTCTTCAGAATATCTTCCTTTGTGTTCAGCAGAACGAAGACATTCATACAGGTTTGGAACTACTTGAAGGTGAGTAAATGATGACAGAATTTTCATTTTTGGGTGAACTATCCCTTTAATGTTAATCAAACAACCGAAGATTAAATAAAGGTTAAATAAATGTATACATGTTAAACCTACTGTATTAGAAAAATTATTTTATTTAATATTTAATTTGTATCTATTGTATTTGTCTTATGGTTTGTAATTTGCTTTATTTTTTATACAAAAAATAACTATGTAGCCTAAGTATGTGTGTGTGTGTGTGTGTGTGTGTGTGTGTATATATATATATATATATATATATATATATATATATACACATACACATACACACACAATTTAGATATCATGAAATAAAATTTCTCATATGTGACCCTGGACCACAAAACCAGTCTTAAGTGTCAATTTTTCGAAATTTAGATGTATACATCGTCTGAAACTGAATAAATAATCTCTCCATTGATGTATGGTTTGTTGGACAATATTTGTCTGAGATGCAACTATTTGAAAATCTGGAATCTGAGGGAGCAAAAAAATCTAAATATTGAGAAAATCACCTTTAAAGTTGTTCAAATGAAGTTCTTAGCAATGCATATTACTAATCAAAAATGAAGTTTTGATATATTTACGGTAGGAAATTTACAAAATATCTTCATGCAACATGATCTTTACTTAATATCCTAATAATTTTTGGCATAAAAGAAAAATGTATAATTTTGACCTGATATTTGATATTTAGATTTGTTTGCTCCCTCAGATTCCAGATTTTCAAATAGTTGTATCTCAGACAAATATTGTCCAACAAACCATACATCAATGGAAATATTATTTATTCAGCTTTCAGATGATGTAAATCCTGTAAAGTCTTTATTCTGTTCTGTTTATAGATTCCATTTTCATTCGGTCTGCTCTGGTCCTGTTCACCTGATTTTCTTGGTAATTTCTTTGTTTAGTGTAAGATTTACAGAACCTCAGACACTGTGATCTTCTGAGATGGACAACACACACAGTGTACTCAAATACAGACATCTACGCTGATAAAAGTGATTTAACAGTGTTTTCGGAGTCTATCAGCACAGCACTTGGCAATATTTGCCGACTCTTCTTTGCAAAACTGCTCCAAATCTGTCAGATGATGAGGGCATCTCCTGTGCACAGCCCTCTTCAGATCACCCCACAGATCTTCAGTCAGATTCCAGCTGAAGACAAGCAGCCCTAAAGCGTGACGCTGCCGCCGTGCTTCACTGTGAGTGTGGTGCTCCTTTGGTGGTGTGCAGTGTTGTTGTTTTTGTGCCAAACATACCTTTTAGTATTATGGCCAAAAAGTTCAACCTTGGTTTCATCAGACCATAACACATTATCCCACCTGCTTTTGGGAGACTTATGTGTTTGGTTGTCACATGTGCTACACAGCCAGTGCTGGCCAGAGATTCCTGCAGCTCCTTTAATGTAGCTGTAGGCCTCTTGGCAGGCTCCCTGACCAGTTTTCTTCTCATCTTTTCATCAATTTTGGAGGGACATCCAGTGCTTGGTAAAATCAGTGTTGCACTATATTTTCTCCACTTGATGATGACCGTCTTCACTGTGCTCTATGGTATATCTAAGGCCTTGGAAATCCTTTTGTACCCTTCTCCTGACTGATATCTTTCAACAGTGAGATCCCTCTGATGCTTTGGAAGCTCTCTGCGGTCCATGGCTTTTCTGTAAGATGCAACTAAGAAAATGTCAGGAAAAGCTACTAGAACAGCTGAACTTTATTTGGGTTTAATCAGAGGCAGTTTAAATGATGGCAGGTGTGTACTGACTCCTATTTAACATGAGTTTGAATGCGATCGCTTAATTCTGAACACAGCCACATCTTTAGTTATAAGAGGGTGTGCACACTTATGCAACCGCATTATTTGTTTTTTATTTTTACTCCCCCTTAAGAGATTTCAGTTTGGTTTTTTTATTTAGTTATACAGGTTATAGTTTACATTAAAGGTGGAAAAAGTTCTGAATTGATTTATCATGGTCTCGTTTTTTTATTTTTACATCACAGAAACCTGGCATTTTAACAGGGGTGTGTAGACTTTTTTTTATGTCCACTGTACATGTTTGATGAACTAAACTGAATTGAGTAAACTTAAACAACAATGTCCAAATAACTTGAATCAATCAAGTTCATTCTAACTAAAGTATTTGAGTAAAGATAACAACATGTTTCCATTATGTGGAACTAGAGCCCTGCATTTCGGCCCAGGCCCGATGGGCCCCGACTTTTTTTTACGTCCCTAGGGCCGGGCTTCGGGCCAATTTTCACATCATAGTTCAGACGAGGGCCAGGCCTCGGGCCTGTTTTAGTTTTCTCCTTATTTTTATATTTTAGACATCCATCAATGTCTAAGCCAAGTGCTTAGAAAAGCGCTATATAAATGTAAGGAATTATTATTATTATCAATTAGTGATGAAAAAAATAATTCCGCGCTGGTGGAAACGACACGAGACCGTGCCGCGTCCGGCCTATTTTAAGTTGTTTCCATTGAAAAAAAAAACACAATTGATTGCGCTGGTGCCTCCATGTCCTGGCTTTAGCTTCGACTCTCCGCACAAACTACTGGATGCAGCGCACATTTATCTGGGTTTAACCTTTAAACATTGTTATATGCTTGAACTGTTTTAGTATATCTATAGATTTTATTTTAGGCAAGTCGTGATGATTTGAGAAGGCTAAATTGATCAAACATGCTATGATCAGCCTGTCGGTCTGCCGCTGGCCGCTTGGGCGTTACTTTAACCCTTGTGCACTGTTCAAATTCACTACCCTTTCGTTATGTTCGGGATGAAAACATCCACTAAATTAAACCGCTGTAAAATTGTATCAGATAAATATTTTTTTAATTTTTTTTTTTGCATAAATCTGTTAATCAACCTCAGTCCTGATCAAAACTACTAAATATTTTTTAAAAAATCCAGGATTTGCCAAGTACATAAGTGATGTCACTGATTTTGGGGGGAAAAAAAACACAAAATGACTTATTTTCAATATAAAAAGTGATTGTGGACTGGATTTTTTTTTTGCCTTTTATCAAAGTCTTGGACATGTGAAAGATTAGTAACAACATTGGCTTTCATGCATTGTTAGTTTTTGTGCAGCATCAGATTTTAATTTTTTCTCCCTCATTTACTGTTCGTGGCTGTTTTTGCCCCATTGACTTCCATTATAACAACATTTTTTGATTGCAAAGCCATGACACCATATAACCATGCATTCTTGATCATTGGTGGTTTTCCCTGTTGGGAAGAGGTAAAATTTATCATTTTTACTGTTGATCACCAGGTAGCACCATTAACCCTTTAGATAGGCCTGTGCCAAAAAAAGCTTAGTTTCTGGCTTGTATATGGAGTTATATGAAGTATAACAGCATATTATTGTGTGTGTGTGTGTGTGTGTGTGTGTGTGTGAGAGAGTGAGAGAGAGAAAGACCTTTGCGCACTTACCTTGATGTATCTGAGAAAATCAAAATATGCACCTCAGCTCTCAGAACTACACGGAGTAAACAAAAACAAAGTAAGTGTATTTATGCACCTGCTGCCTTTTGATGGTGAGAAGTACGGACGGCCTATGCGTGAAATGCTTGTCTTTTCTTGACGGTAAAGCCAGTTTAAAACCTTAAAATCCTTCAGTGATACACTTTTCCATTTTTTTCTGTAAAAAATCTACTCTGCATTAGATTTATGAACAATTTATTATGAACCAAAATTCAACAACAACTTCAAATAAACTGAACAATGGTGCAAGTGTTGAGGATGGATGGAGAACTAAATTAAACTAACTATTTAGTGTGTATGTGTGCGCGCGTGTGTGTGTGTGTTCAGTCTTTCCAGCAGTACTTGTGGCATATCACTTGGTGCTCTTTGCAAGTGTGTCCAGCACAACAGGTGCAGGTGCTGACTGAAGAAAGGGAGTTGTCTCCACGTTGGTGGAAAACCACACTTCGCCGTTTCTCCCAATCCACCCAGATCCAGAATCCTCTGAATCCTCCTCGTCTTCAGTGGAAGCTGGAGAGGATGAAGAGGGATCTGACTCTCCTGAGTCTGTGGTGTCAGAGGGAGAAGACAATACATCCTGCAGCTCGCTGGAGGGGTCCGGCTGCATAATCATTTCTAAAACTTCGGTACAAGTCAAGCCCTTTCTCATGTTGCTTGCTGCTCTTCTCACCATCAAATGACCAGCCGGATGGCATTTTGTGTAGTCTGTACTTCTCACCATCAAAAGGCAGCAGGTGCATAAATACACTTACTTTGTTTTTGTTTACTCCATGTAGTTGTGAGAGCTGAGGTACATATTTTGATTTTCTCAGATACATCAAGGTAAGTGCGCAAAGGTCTTTCTCTCTCTCACTCTCTCACACACACACACACACACACACACACACACAATAATATGCTGTTATACTTCATATAACTCCATATACAAGCCAGAAACTAAGCTTTTTTTGGCACAGGTCTATCTAAAGGGTTAATGGTGCTACCTGGTGATCAACAGTAAAAATGATAAATTTTACCTCTTCCCAACAGGGAAAACCACCAATGATCAAGAATGCATGGTTATATGGTGTCATGGCTTTGCAATCAAAAAATGTTGTTATAATGGAAGTCAATGGGGCAAAAACAGCCACGAACAGTAAATGAGGGAGAAAAAATTAAAATCTGATGCTGCACAAAAACTAACAATGCATCAAAGCCAATGTTGTTACTAATCTTTCACATGTCCAAGACTTTGATAAAAGGTAAAAAAAAATCCAGTCCACAATCACTTTTTATATTGAAAATAAGTCATTTTGTGTTTTTTTCCCCAAATCAGTGACATCATTTATGAACTTGGCAATTAAAGAGTAAAAATCCTGGATTTTTAAAAAATATTTAGTAGTTTTGATCAGGACTGAGGTTGATTAATAGATTTATGCAAAAAAAATTGAAAAAAAATATTTATCTGATACATTTTTACAGCAGTTTAATTTAGTGGATGTTTTCATCCCGAACATAACGAAAGGGTAGTGAATTTGCCCACAGTGTATGGTTGAGTTCTTGAAAAATTTCAAAGCATTTTCTCAAAATGTGTGTAAAAATAAGTTTTGTCAGCAAAAAATCATTCCATTTGCTGAAACACAGAGAAAGTTGTGGCCAAATTAAGACCCAACAGCACCCCATAGTGGATGAAAACATCCCCAACAGCACATAAGAAACAACTTGTTTAACAAACAAAAAAATGCTCCAAACATTTTTTCAAAATTAACTTAAAAAAAAAATTTAAAAAAAGGGAAAAAAATGAAATATAATCACTTTGCCATTACATATAAAACTGAACTATTTTAATAGCTGAAAACATGAGCCGTTTTGGGAGAAGGGGGAAAAATAGACGGACTCGGGTCGGACTCAGGCCGGTAATTCTGTTAAGCTGTCGGACACGGGCCAGGGCCGGGCTAGGGCCTAAATCTGAGGCCCGTGCAGGGCTCTATGTGGAACCACTGTAAGATCTTTTTTGATGCAGCTTCTATTTATAACACATACTAAACAAGTTAAATATAGCTCTTATTGTTAGGAGTCAGCCAGGAGATGATTATTACATCCATGGCATTCCCCTAGCCTTTATTTATTTTTATTTTTATAAACAACTTTAATTTTTGTTAGCAGGTCCTCAACCCAAGCATGTGCTCTACGGTAACATACCAGAAACTCTTTTAAGTACAAACATAAAAAAGCATAAAATGCATAAAATCACATTTTATTTGAACAGTTACTCTCCTTATCCAGCCCCATGCAAAGCATGATGGGAAGTTGAAATCTTGTTCCTAGATCATTTATGTATCTTAACTCAAACAAATTAAGTAAGGTGGTTGAAAATAATTGTGTTAGGTTAACTTGATTTAAGTAAACTGATCAAGCACCAAATGCTATTTTGACCTACATTTAGTTGCACCAAAGCATAACTGTTTCAAGTCAGTTTACCACAATGCAAATGTGTTTGAAATAGAAATCTAATACAATGGTGTTCAATTAAAATGAATTGTTTAAATAAAGTGAACAGCATCATAAAATAATTTTTTTGAGTGCACTTGGGAATGAATTTGTTTTTTTGGTATGTTGTTTGAATAAAGTTTACAAACCGTGACTGAGTGAAATGTACTTGAGTATTAAAGGGTAAACTTAAAATATTCAAGTAGAAATTACTCAAACTATAACCGGCCACGTTAAATTTACTTATTTGCTTTGATAATTTTACATAACTTAGATAAGTAGATTTTATACTAGAATTAGAATTCCATACTTAAATTTTATGGAAGTAATCTAATTCCTAAAAGATTTGCATGTGAAAGGTAAGAGTTGTGTAAGTGTACATAAGATTGCAAATGTAAATTAAATTTGAATGCCAAAGAAAAGATTTGTAAAGGGGCAAATCGAGATTCAAGCGCAAGAAAAAAAGATTAGCAGCATTTTACTTTTTTCTGCAAGTTTAATTCATGTATTATGGAACTGCAGCTTCATGTTAAAGCAAAATAAATATGATCTGTATTCTTCCGCTTTCCATTTCTCCCCGCTTACACTTTTGGCACGTTTTTTTCGCCAAAATACGGTCAAAAGCACTGCAAGCTTGTGAACACTGATTTGCAAGCGCGAGGGGAGGGCGGGTCCACCACCTTCTTGTAGCCAATCAAATGAGGCTCTCGCTGACTCTCCATTTACTCTTATCTGATTGGTTCAATAAACACATCATACGGCAAGACATTTTTCTTCATGTAGTTCAGGAACGTTCTCGCTGCCGGAATGATACTTTTAATGTACACATACAGTAAAAAAAATAAAATAATAATAATAAATGCCAACTTAATTAAAGCATGATATTTTATAAATTGTGTGTGCTTCTCATGCAGATTATCTTGTGTCCCAAAAGGTGTTAACTTGATCAATACAAACTTCAGTTGTTGGTTCCTTTCAGGGGATGTTTGTCTTGGGCTGAGTACTTAAGGAAATCTTCCTTAAGTCAGGGCAATTCTGCAGAATGAGCCCATAGTATGAAGTGGGTCCACTATGGGCTATTATTTTCTCAAGTAGATTAAGTGAAGGCGTATGTTTCCGCAAATCTGCGTCCAGGGTTAGTACATACTAGATCTCAGGTTAGATGGAGCACGGGGCACATCGGGTGAGATTATTGATTTCTGATTAACTGCTTGACTTTAGTTAAGTTGTTATACAGTTGCATTAAATGGGGGGCTAGACAAAATACTATTGGAGTACTAGCATGGTTCGGGCATATTTCATAGTACTGATCATAAGCTCTGGTTATTGTCCCAGCTTTAATTAACGTAGTTAATCGGGGGCTATAGCATAACTTCTGATTATTGTTTGAGCTTAATTCAAGTTGTACGTAGTTATTATAACTAGTGGGGGCTAGATAAAAATACTATTGAAATATTTCATAGTACTAACCTTCCCAAAAAAGTAGTATACTTCAAGTTTATTTTATATAAACTTTACTTAAAGTATACTTAAAAATATACTTGAACTTTACTTATGTTATAAGTATACAAATATTAGTGTACTAGTAGTATACTTGTAAGTGTACTATTTCAAGACTCCTTGGGACTAAACTGGCCCACTTGTATATAAAAGTATACTTTTAAGTATACTTTAAGTATAACAGTAAAACATTGATGTAAACTAGTTCTGTACTCAAAGTTTACTAATGCAACTATACTAAAAGTGAACTTATAGGTATACTGATAGTTTACCAATTAAATACTTGCAGTATAAAACTACTAAACTAGTAGTTAACTGAGTCTATACTTCAAAGTGTACTAAAAATGCTACTACAAGTATACTCGTAAGTTTTCTTTAAAGTGCAGACTCTGAGCTTTAATTGGAGCAAATCAAAATTGGGGGAAAGGTTAAGGAGTTACAACTCTTTAATATGCCCTTTTTCAAAGGAACCATAAGTAATTAGACAATTGACTCAAAAGCTGTTTCATGGACAGATGTAGGCTATTCCTTCATTATTTCTACATCAATTAAGCAGGTAAAAGGTCTGGAGTTGATTCTAAGTGTGTTATTTGCATTTGGAAGCTGTTGCTGTGAACATCATGCGGTCAAAGGATCTCTTCATACAAGAGAAACAGAGGATTGTCAGGCTTCAAAAACAACACAGATCCATCAGAGAGAGAGAGCAGGAACATTAGGAGCCAAATCAACAGTTTAGTACATTCTGAGAAAACGAGAACGCACTGGTGAACTCAGAAACATAGAAAGACCTGGACGTCCACGGAGGACAACAGTGATGATGATCAGAGAATCCTCTCCACGGTGAAGAAAACCCTTCACAACATCCAGCCAAGAGAAGAACACCCTCCAGGAGACAGACGTGTCTACAGTCAAGAGAAGACTTCACACGCAGTGTGATGCATGAGCATGGCTTACTGGTGTTTAGTGATGATGAGACAGAAGACAGAAGCAGCCAGATGAAATCTGAAGTATTTGAATATGAATATACTCTCTGCTCAGATTCAGTCAAATGCAGCAAAGCTGATTGGGCGGGACTTCAGAACACAAACGGACGATGACCCAAAGCAAAAGCAACCCAGGAGTTTCTGAAGGTAAAAAGTGGAATATTCTGCAATGTCCGAGTCAATCTCCTGATCTCAACCTGATCGAGCAGCATTTCACTCGCTGAAGACTAAACTACAGACAGAAAGAGCCACAAACAAACAACAACTCATCTGTCATCTGCAGTAAAGACCTGGCAAAGCTTCACAAAGGAGAAACCCAGTCTCTGCTGATGTCCATGAGCTTCAGACTTAAGGCAGTCATCCCCTGCAAAGGATTCTCAACAATATAAAAAATTTAAAAAAATGTATTTGTTCAATTACATTTGAGCCCCTGAAAATGGGGGGACTATGTATAAAAATGGTTGTAATTCCTAAGCATTTTATGGTTTATTTTTGTTCAACCCCTTGAATTAAAGCTTAAAGTCTGCACTTCAATTTCCTCTTGATTGTTTTTTAATTCTGTTCTGGTGGCATACAGAGCCGAAATTATGAAAATTGTGTCAGTGTCCAAATATATATAGACCTAACTGTACATGTGAATACATATTTTCTGTATTTATATATACATGATAAATATACACAGTATACACATATATTATGTAAACAAACTTTTATTTTGGATGCAATTAATCGCTTTTTATCGTTTGACAGCATTAAAAATAATTAAATTATTAATTAATTAAATACATAAAGAATATTTGTGTTATTTAAAAATTAATAATTACAGGTTCGCTGGCTTTAGGCTTCATTGTTTTTATTGATTTTGAGGAATACTGAATCTGTTTTTGTGCGAATGAGTTGAGTAAACGCATGTTGATATTTAGTCTAGAACTACAGTAAGAACACCCCCTGTTTTCTAGGTGGCCATTATTTGTATCAGATTACCTCACAATGGAGTGACTCGCGTGCGCAGGAAGAGAATCGCACTTCTCTGTTAATGTTCCTATATTGAAAAGTGTAGATTCTCACTTTCCTAGTAATTATAGGTGTTTTATTTTCTACAGTGTGTAGGGTTACAGGGAAATGCATGCTGTGCAAATCACTGATCAGTTGAATACTAGTTTGTTTGTTCTGAAGCCAAATTGCATCGGATGCATGGCAGACTACTCAACTGAGATGGCCAACTGTTACTTCACTGAAAAAGTCAAGTCTTCATTCGGTAATGGTTGGGTTATTGGAGCGGTGTTTCTTGACCTCAAGAAGGTTTTTGGCACTTCTAACCACAGAACCCCATGTCTAAATTATTAAGTTGCTTTTTTTCTTCTTTGAAATGGATAGAATCATATTAATCAGGTCAAACACATTATGCACAAGTACAGTATTATAAATCAACAGCCTTAAGCAAATCCACAGGTATACCCCAAGGATCTATTCTAGGTCCATTGCAATTTACATTGTATATCAGTTATTTTCCATCTGTTTGTCCAGACATGACAGTTTTTCTCGATTGCTTACACATTTCTTGAAATTATGCCTCTTTTTTTCTAAACTCTAAACAGGAATCCATAAGGTTATACTAACAGAGTGCAGTGTTATATTGACAACATGACATAGCATTTTGATTTTGTTTGTGAACAATGACTTTTCATTCTGATGGCACCGATATGTTCATTGGCATAAATACTTTTGAGAGATGAACTAAAGATTTTGAGAAAGTTACAGGCTTTTGCAGGTAATCCATTGTGTGGTGCTGTTTGTATGAATTGTTTTGAGAAATGCACATTCTTCTTTGCAAATATTAAGGATGATTCAAGAAATGCACCAAAGCGACTGTGAAAAACTGTATTATCTTTGCCATATATCCATTTCAAAAGTACAAATTTACACACTACTGTATGTGGGATATTGATTGAAAAAGACTGGATATGATTCAGTTACACTTTTACTAGTGGTCGGACCAAAAATTAAAAATTAATACAACCTGTGTGCATTTTTTATTTCTATTGTGAAATGGAAAGGAAAAAGAAATAAAAAATGTGTGAAAATAAAAATGAGAAAGTCCACTGTCAGAATAAAAAACTGAAGGCTGTCTTGAAAGGTTTACACATTACTGGTTAAATAATTGGAAATTTTGTACTTTGCTGAATAAAAATAAAGAATGTGTATGTTTGTGATATTCAGACGCACACAGAACAACAATCTCACGCTCAAGCAAATAAAAGCACATCTCCTGTTAAGCATGTATATATTTATTTATTTGTTTGTTGAAATATTTAAAGTTTTGTAATATTTCCCCAGAAAAATGTAAACTTCTCCATATTCACAAAAAGAAAGACATTTCTGTTTATCAATCATTGGCAATAAAATGAAATTCATAATTACAATAATAATCATATTTGAATATAATATCTTTATAATAATAATAATATGAACATTCAAAACATCACTCCATATTCAGAGATGCTCCACTCTAGAATCAACAAATCTCTCGCACATTCGAGAATATTTCCATGGGTAAATATATAAATATATACATCCTACGCTCCTGAATCGGGTCGGAGGGTCAAGGGTCAATGCTATGGCTTGTCCGTGTCTATGGCTAAATTGGCGGCTGGGTCCCGCGGCGAGGACCGTTCGTTTCATCATGAAGACAAACTCATAGCAGTAAGAGCTAGTGTGCTACACAATGGGGAAAAGATACACGATCACAATCTGTCGTAGCATAATTGACCCCTATACACAAACGCTGGCTGATATGATCGCAAAATTGCGCCAAAAGTGGTGAGAAACGGCGTATCGATACAGAACCGGTCCAAAAACGCCCTGGCGTTATCGAATGTGACGCGCTCCGCCTCCGAACCGCATCGTGTGTAAATGTGACCGCTCGTGTTCAGCCAATCAGAGCGCGCTAGGGGAACTGTAGGCACAGAAACACTGTTCATTATCATTATTTTTTCATAACTAGTAGTACCTGAAATGCAGACGAAAGTAATACTTTGAACAGAAAAAAGTAAATAAAGACAAAAGTAATCGACTAAAGCCCCAGCAAAGCAGCTACTGGCGTATATGAGTATCATCCATCAAACACCAAGAAAAGAGAAAAACTCAACCGACTTAAAATGAGAGAAACTTTCCATCGGTAAATCTGGACTCTATGTACAGAAATCAGCAGCCGACCTCGCCGGATGACGTCAGTGCTCGAGTGTGTGTGTGTGTGTGTGTGAGAGTGAGTGTGTGTGTGTGTGTGTGAATAAAGCACAAGCGCTGTTCTCAAACCTAGTGAGCCGCACTGACCACTACAGCTCCTCACAGACTCAAAGAAGCAGAAAATCACACCAAATACTATTTTATGAAAAATATTAATAGACATTTGTAGGGAAGCACCATTATGGAATTTCTGTCAACATGTCATGCTAACCTGGTTAGAAATATAATAATAATAATAATAATATAAAATGAGACTGGTCCCAACAGCACAAAGAAACACTTTACCATTTCAATTAATCTAAGAAATTCATAAAAGGCAACTTTAAAATCTGCTTTATTTTTTCCCAATTCAATTTTCTGGTTAAATTCCATTTATGGTTAAATTAATCCTTATGAAATCTATTTAATCTTGCCCTTTTTTCACAAATTCTAATGCTTTAATGATTAAACTATAAATCCAATAAATTGAATTCATAAAACATAAACAATTGAATTAATTTGAACAATAATAGGGCCTTATGATTTTTTTCTCTGTAATTCCCTTTTAATGGTTAAATTACATTTTAGTAATAAAAAAAACATGCATAATTAATTGAAATTATGTAATTTATACAATTGACCATCAATTTATTAAAAGTAAAAAAAACAAACATTTTTTTTAACGGCCCTCTGAAATCCATTTAATTTTTTTAATTAGATTTATTTTCAATTTAATAATCAAAAAGTCTAAGTTAATTTGAATAATAATAAGGCCTAAGAAAATGTGTTTATGATTTAATACAAATTTACTAACAAAAACAACAGTAATCAAATGAAGGCATAAACCCCAAAAAATTAATAAATTTTTTAATTCATCAATCGAAAATGAATAATTCCTTTTATTTTTTGGTACACAAAGTGCCGCAAAATGAGATTTACTGTTAAAATAATAACACACCCGTGTAAGAAAAATTCTGGGATATTCCCTAAAAACTAAAGTTTAATAATTGAATTATTACTTTCAGAAGTACATTCCATTGTGCAATAGTAATACATTTGTCACAATTTCAAGTTAATCTGAAGTTTGAATATAAAATAAGAGTTACTGAATAATAATGTATCAGTATCATACACATTTAGACTTTCCACTGCGTCTTAAAACACTGTCTCTCAATGCATTGTGGGACGTGTGAAGCATCGGCTCGGGCGGCTCACTAGGGTCTGAAGAGAGCTTCAGTGGATGATTTTAGCTCGGTCGCGTCTCAAACCGCGTCATCCGGGTGTTTGGCACAAACACACACCAGCACTAAACGAACACGTCCGCTCGCTCTCCACCATCAAAGCACCACAAAACCCAGAAAACAGCAAAGCCACGACCGCTCTTCCTCTCTTGGGTCCACGATGCGAAGCGAGCGAGTCACATGACCGTCTCTGTCAGAGATGAGCAAACGCGTGATCATGGAACAAACCGAGTGTCCGACTCACTCGTCTAGTCTTTTTTGCCCTGTTGTTCTTGATGGAGCTCTTTAGGCACGGAGAGGAGAGCCCGCCCCACCCACTCAGGACAGGAAGGGGCGGGGTTCTGAGCGGCACGCCGATGTCTGATTGGCTCAGAATGAATCAAGCCCCTCAAAACATCATTTGAAAAAAAAACAAGATTCGTTATTGAGTCATTATTAGGAAGTTGAGGCTGCAACTGATCAAACACACACGCACACACACACACACACACACACACACACACACACACACTCACGTACACAAACACACTCCTGCAGTAAAGAGAGAGAGAGAGAGAGAGAGAGGCAGGGGATGATGGGAAGAGAATGAGAGCGTATAAAGTCGTCTCTCTCTCTCCGTCCGTCTGTCTGCGTCTTTTTCTTTGTGCTATCGGTGTGATTGTTTCGGCCTCAAGATGCTGATTGTCGTCCATTTGGCTCAAAAAATTCAGAGGAAAGAGAGAAAGACAGCAGGAGAGAGAGAGAGAGAGAGACACACACACCTGAGGAATATATAGTTATATATCACTTATATACATATATATACTCTCGGCGTGTGTGAGAGAAAGAGAGAGAAAGAAAGAGAGAGAGTTTGTCCAGTTTGAGTTGGTCGTCCTGCTCAGGCTCCGCCTCTCTCTTCTCTCTCAGCCAATCATCAGACACTCCTGGGTTGAGGTTCAACCAATCACAGGTCCGCTAGTCCTGCACGGGCCAATCATGTTCCAGAGTGGGCACCATAAATCGGCTGAGGGAGAAAAAGAAGCCGAGAATCAGTGACCCGATCCATTAAAACACTCAAATTCATCACAACAGCAAGAACTCAATATTTATCATACATTTAAAAATAAACTCATGTGGATAGAAAATATGACAGTGATCGCATGGAGGAGAGCAGCGTGAATGTTCAGCTAAACATCTCCTGCTGTTCAGCTGAAAAAAGAAAGTCAGCAACGTGAATAAATGGAAAGATGGGTGGATGAGACGAGTGGAAACAGACGTGGAGGATGGAACAGAAGGAATTCAAGTCATTCTCCAGCAGCCAATCACAGGCCCTCCTTCTGAGGACATGCTGCTACTGTCAGCCAATCACAGGCCCTCATTCACTGTGATCCGTCTTCAGCTCATCACAGACATGCAGTATTCACCACAAAACACTGCACAGCATTACATGTCAATTCACTGAAAAGGCCCATTCACACAAACAACCATAATTACAACAATGACTGTAAAGCTTTAATAATGGCTCTGATATTAAAGTCCACACTATGATGATAATGACACAGAGGAACGATATCATTGGAATCACTTTCAGAGCAACTGACAGCCAATCAGAATTCATCCTGCTTTAAAGATCTCAAGCATTTTTCTTGCCTGACTGAATGATTCAGTGGACCATTCATAGAGACAGGCACTTGCTTCATTCTTGAAGTAATCAGCTGTCTGAATGAATCGTTTGAAGGCAAGCTTCTCATTAATTAAGACAGTCACTTGCTGCCACCTACTGGCGGTTTATTTTCATAGTAGCTTATCTTTGCATTTTCCCCCCAACATTCCATATTTGATTATCTAAAAAAAAAAAAAAAATTTAAAACATCAAGCTCACAATATTATTTATGCTTTTATGATTTTGTAGTCTTAAATGCATTTGTGCTATATTTCAGCTTCATTAAACTGTCTGTGTAAATGCATCTGAATGCCACTTCTGTTTCTTCTGTAGTAGAAATATCGGTTTTGTTGTTACTGATTTAATTTGATTGGTAACAGCCCTTTATTGTCTTATTATATTAAGTTAAATTATTAATAAAATGTAAGAATTTTATATGAAAGATGATGCATGCATTTAGGAGAAAATGCCTTTTAAATAGCTATCGGTATAGTTATTGTTACAGTTATTGCTATATTTACTGTTACAATATCACTATAGTTATCGGTGTAGTTATCATTTTAGTTATTGTTACAGTTAATGCTATAATTATTGTTACAATATCACTATAGTTATCGGTGTAGTTATCACTATAGTTATTGTTACAGTTAATGCTATAATTATTGTTACAATATCACTATAGTTATCGGTGTAGTTATCACTATAGTTATCATTTTAGTTATTGCTACAGTTATTGCTATATTTACTGTTACAATATCACTATAGTTATCGGTGTAGTTATCACTATAGTTATCATTTTAGTTATTGTTACAGTTATTGCTATATTTACTGTTACAATATCACTATAGTTATCGGTGTAGTTATCACTATAGTTATCATTTTAGTTATTGTTACAGTTATTGCTATAATTACTGTTACAATATCACTATAGTTATTGCAGTGGAATAATGTGCCATGCACAAGCAAAAATGAATTGGGAAAGTCATTTGATTGAATTCTAGAAAAAGAGAATTACAATGCTCGGGCAAACCGCTATAGCATTAGAACTGATGAATACGATTTACAGGTTTCATAGAAAGAGAAATGATGTGCGCCAGATGAGTCGCTGTAGAAACCGAATATTTCAATGGTTGCGGATGAAATAGCTCAAATCAAGAGCCAACGCAACGTCCTCATGTAGAAGAGTGGCTTGATGAAGTGCTGGAAATAGCGGATGATGGGCACAGAACGGTAACTAAACTCTGAGAGATTTACAGTCACACACAGGTGTATTGTGTAAACTGTACTTCATAGCGATGTTTAGATAACTATAAGAATTCACATGTTCACGTTTTTTGAAAATATTTAACTTACAGATCTGTTTAAGTTTTGCTTCAGTTTTCTATTCTATTCGTTTAAATGCTTTAGTTTGTTTTGATATTATATTATGTTTGGCCTATATTATAAACCTGATAAATAATTGACCTTGTTTTTTAATGGAGTCTCTTGCTCATCAAGGCTGTATTTATTTCAAAAATACAGGGAAAAAAAACAGTGATATTGTGAAATATTATTGCAATTTCTAATATTGGTTTCCTTTTTTAATATCTATATTTTAAAATATCATTTATTCCTGTGAAGCAAAGCTGAATTTTCAGCTTGATTACTCCAGTCTTTTATCAGTATAGTTATTTTTTATAGTTATCAGTGTAGTTATTGTTATAGTTATCAGTATTATTACTGTTATAGATACTGTTTTGGTTATCGGTACAGTTATCACTATAGCTATTGTTATAGTTTTCACTATTGTTATCGGTATAGTTATCACTATAGTTCTATCATGACAACTCTTGGAGGGATTGGGATGTTAATGTACATGACAATGTTTACGTGTTTGGTCTTGGCAGAATAGATCTGCTGCTGTGGCAGAGCAAGAACCGAGACTTGCTACTGCCAATACATACACAACATGCTGCTGTGAGCATGTAAGACATACTGCTGCTGCACAAATAACACATATGAAAAAAAACCCATATATAGCATACATGAACCACCCTGTAGCAGATCTATACAGGTGGAGCTGGGGAAGGTGGAAGGTTTCTGAGCGTGCTGCAACTGATACAGCAAACCAAGTATTTGAATGTTGAGCAGCAAGCTCATTGGCTGCCAATACAAAATGAACCATTCAGCTGCGCCATGTGATGATGTGATAATGTCAGATTGAGTTAGACCTATTGGACTGCGCCATCTAGAGTTTAATTACAGAACTCTGGATTTATCACTTCAGTTATTAGTATATTTATCACTGTAGTTAGCTATCGTTACAGATGCGCCAATACTGGTATTGGGCGCAATACTACGCTCCTGTTCTCGTTAAAATGCTCCGATACCACACAGTGTGTGAACAGTGCTGTGTCCAGACAAAGAAACACCAACAACAGAATAACAGAGTGCAGAATAGAGTCTATGAAGTAGATGTATGACATTAATATAACGTTAAACATGCAACATTCACACCTGTATAGCTGATGTGTAAGAGCTGATAAGCACGCAGAGTGGATTGAGCATGTGGTAGCACAGGTGCATGAGCTTGTCAAGCAAATATCCCTTTCTCACAGACATCACTGTAAAGTTTGTGGTTTGGTCCAATATGCCAAAAGCAAGTAAATAACACAATCCAAAAGTTACTAAAGTTGCTTGACGGTAAGGAGAGAGAGAGCGAGAGAGTTCTGTTGCATGATCTTAATTGCTGTTTGCTCAATTAGCACATGAATAATTTGGATTAAGAATAAATTGTAAATATAAAACAGTATAGATATATAGATACTGGTATAGATACTGTTATGGGTATCTGTATAGTTATCACTACAGTTATCGGTTTATTTATTACTGTAGTTATTGGTAAGTTATTACTATAGTTATCGGAATAGTTATTGTTATTACTACAGTTGTTACAGTATCACTATAGTTATCGGAATAGTTATTGTTATTACTACAGTTGTTGCAGTATCACTATAGTTATCGGAATAGTTATTGCTATTACTACAGTTGTTACAGTATCACTATAGTTATCGGAATAGTTATTGTTATTACTACAGTTGTTACAGTATCACTATAGTTATCGGAATAGTTATTGTTATTACTACAGTTGTTACAGTATCACTATAGTTATCGGTATAGGTGTAGTTATTATTGTAGTCATCAGTATAGCTACTGTTATGGTTATTGGTGTAGTTATCACTACATTTATTGGTTTATTTATCACTGTACTTTGGTAAGTTGTTACTATAGTTATCAGAATAGTAACTGTTATAGTTATTACTATAGTTGTTACAGTATCACTGTAGTTATTGGTATAGTTATTGGTGTAGTTATCACTACAGTTATCTGTTTATTTATCACTGTAGCTATTGGAAAGTTATTGCTATAGTTATCAGAATAGTTCTTGCTATAGTTGTTACAGTATCACTATAGTTATCGGTATAGTTATTGTTATAGGTGTAGTTATTATTGTAGTCATCAGTATAGCTACTGTTATGGTTATCGGTATAGTTATCACTACAGTTATTGGTTTATTTATCACTGTAGTTTGGTAAGTTGTTACTATAGTTATTGGAATAGTTACTGTTATAGTTATTACTATAGTTGTTACAGTATCACTGTAGTTATTGGTATAGTTATTGGTGTAGTTATCACTACAGTTATCTGTTTATTTATCACTGTAGCTATTGGAAAGTTATTGCTATATTCATCGTTATATTAATCCCAGTCAAACTGATGTTAGTAAACAGATTTAGGCCTCGATCACACCGAACACGTTTTTTAGTTCTGAAAACGCGAGGTGCACCGCACTGCCTTTTTTTGGGTGACTTTTAAATTTTTTGATGTTGCTAGGCAACCACCGAATCAGCTGTCCTGTCAGTCTAATCAAAGGATTATAGCATGAGCACTCTAAAATGTTTGGGTTTTGCTGTTAAGTGCTGTGACTCCGTGCTGCTTCAAGCGCATCATTCTGCACTCGAGATGTGCATAAGGGCTCTGTATTGGAGCCTTTTGCGTTATAATACTTTTGCGCAATGAAAGATTATTAATAGTCTTTCTTGTTCTGTCCTATCTATCATATGTTGTTGCCTTCATTACTGTGCTATAGATTTAAAATAAAGGTCTTTTAATTTATAGTATATATTTATATATAAATATATTTGCTTGTTTTTTCATGAATGTATTTTACAACAATACAAACAGCAATGTGTACCATTTTACCAGATTTAGTCCTACACTTATTCACTTTTATTTGTAAATAAAAATGTTTCACTAGGTTTTATAAATTTATCTAGAGTATCTTTTGCTGCTAAATTATCCACTAACCTAGTTTATAATAGTATTTTTGTCATAGATTATGATTATATATTTTTTCATTTGTTATTTTTCATTAAAATGAAGTTTTCTATATGTAGTAGATTGTGTTTAACACACAAAAGAGTGATGATCAGGTTAACACACAGAAGAATAGAAACTCTACATCGATTTCTAAAAAAAACCTAGGCTGATATCGGATTGGATCGGTATCGGATCGGTTCTGAAAAAATGGTATCGTTGCATCCCTATTTATTTATCACTGTAGCTATTGGAAAGTTATTGCTATATTCATCGTTATATTAATCCCAGTCAAACTGATGTTAGTAAACAGATTTAGGCCTCGATCACACCGAACGCATTTTTTAGTTCTGAAAACGCCTTTTTTTTGGTGACTTTTAAAAAAAGGGCAGTGCGCTGCATTTTTGATGTTGCTAGGCAACCACCGAATCAGCTGTCCTGTCAGTCTAATCAAAGGATTATAGCACGAGCGCTCTAAAATGTGTGACAGACACCAAAGTTTCTCCTGCATCATTGCAGTCTCCGGACTTTAAAAGCAACGGGGAAAATTTCGTCACCACAACGGAAGGCCCGCCTCTTCATTCATTCAATTGGACAATGGAAAAAAACATGATGACGTGGGGCATTTTTCCGATCAGAGTTGCTTTTTTTCAACTTCAGGCGCTCAAACACAAAAATGCGAGGCGCAGAAAGCGGCGAAAACGTGAGGCGCCCGGGCAGCATAAACAGCTCGCAGAACGCTCACTGCCAACAGAAAACAATTCCAAAAAGGCACCTCTCACTGCAAAAAACACGTTCGGTGTGATCGGGGCCTTAGACTCTAGCATCTGACTGGATGAGACATATTCAGTGCTACTGAGAAACAAATGACACACACACACACACACACACACACACACAGACACCTACACCTGTAATGCACAGCAGATCAACTCTAGAATAATCTCTAGAATAATGTCACGTCACTGTAAACAACATACAGCAACTGTGTCTTTACGAGACACAAGCAGCACAGAATCTCTTTCTTTATGATCAGTGAGGTCGTCTGCACAGAAATGTTTAGTGTTGGGTCACATGGTTCACACCGCACAGCCCCGCTCACTTCCTCTCCTCACTATCACACACAGGACAGATGTGATGATGTCACGCACCAGCTCACTCTGGTGGAGTGGCATGAAGGTTACAGATGTGCATGTGACAGACCTGTTCAGTGAATATTCTGGTTTTGAGGTCAGGCATTCCACTTCCCCTCAGCTCATCCTCTACCACCATCAACCTGCAACACACACACACACACACACATTCCCAGGATGCTCTGGTAATCGCAGAGACCAAGTCGCGAGCGCGCGGCATGCGTCTGACCTGTTGATGATGCCCTTGATCTGTGAGTCTTTCTCCATCTGCTGCTGGCGCAGGCGTCTCTCGCTGTCGTCCAGGCGGCTCTGGTACTGCAGCAGGATCTTACTGGTCTGCTGCTCCTGCGAATGCAGCCGCCGCTCGTACTCCTCCAGCTTACGGTGGGACATCATCAGACGCTCCTTCAGTGAGTGGATCTCCTCCTCGTACTCACGCACCTGCACAGAAAACAGCACACAGACTATAAAATGAGCATGAGGGTCAATCTGACATGTTCAGAAATTTAACAAAATAAAGCCATTACGATTTTGTATTTCTTTACGCAAAATATAATTGTAAATATTTTACATAAAAATACTTATTCCTTTTAAAATGTATTCATTATTATTTTACAAATATTGAAACACATTTAATACTAAACTTTCATTAATGTAATGTTGTATAATTATGATAAATTATTTATATTGTGTATTTATAGAAAAATGTAAAGTTAAATTTAAAGGTCATTACAGTGTGCAATGGCCTTAACTCTTATTACTGTGATGCTGAATAATTCTGATAAATTATTTGCATTACGAAGCCTTTACTTATCAAGAAATTGCAAAATGTCTTAATTTTTTATGCAAAATGTAATTTTAAGTATTTTGCATAAAAATGCTAATTTATTTTTATATGTATTAAGCCATTATGATTTTTAATGCACATTATCTTACTGACAATTTAACACACTTAAAATAAATTTTAAAAAAGTAAGTTTTGCTGCCTGTTCTTAAAATTTTAAATGGTAATTTAATGCTGTTTTAATCTTAAATAAAAAAAAACTCTTGGTCCAACACATTTTCTTGATGCAAAATAAAATTTTAAATATTTTTGCATAAAGGATTTTTTTAATTTATTTATTAATTTTTAATGTGAGTAACCTGATTTTGAAGTGAAATATGAGCTGGACTTTTAATTATTATACACATAGTTTTTTATATAACTTCACAGACGTTTCATTAATTTCATTAAACATCAATGTGTTTATGATTGTGTCATGTGTTACAGTAGCATCAGTACTGACCCGGTCCAGACGGGACTCATCCATGCTCTTAGAGTGCTCCTTCAGTTTGAAGTCCTCGCGGTCCACACGCAGACTCTCGATGTCTGCAGACAGGTGCGGCATGTTGGACACCCAGGCCACCGTACGCTCGGACGCAGCTGAGGGAGTATTGAGAGTGGACGGAGACTTTGAGCCCTGAAACACAGGAACACAGAGAAAACATGACGCTCATCTGACATTCAGACAGTGTTGGGCACGTTACTTTAAAAAAGTAATTAGTTATAGTTACTAGTTACTTCTCACAAATAGTAACTGAGTTACATCATTATAAAAGTAACTAATTACCGGGGAAAGTAACTATTGCTATACTTTAAAAAAAAAAATGTTCAAATGTCAAATAACTTTGGATGCCCCCAATATTAAATATGTTACATTAATGAAATGGACACTAAAAAGAATAAATTATTATTATAAAACATTGTACATTAATCTACACTATTTATCTACTGACACTTAGTATCAGTCAGTCAAGCATTATAATATAATATTATGATAATTTAATACTTTATGATGATAGAACTTTAGTAATTAGAATAACCAAGTATGAATGCATATTTGTCATCAATATAAAACGCACTAAGGATTAATGAGCTGCTGGGTTCATGAATATTAATCACGTTGTCTGCGTTCGCTCGAATTGATTTGCTGAAATCAAAACAGTGATGATAATAGGTGATCGCCAGCCAATGAGATTGTCCTTTTCGCATTAGCTCCACCCACTATCGGCGAAACCAGCAGTTCTTAAAAGCTGAAGAATTCCAAAGGAACTCCGTTATTTTGACAGGAAAATACAACACAGAATATCGTTTACATGTGGTGCGTCAACTCTGCCTGTTATGAAAGACTCTCTTGCTCTGTATCTCTCTTTGTGTGCGTGTATGTGAGAGAAAGCGACGGCGAGGCGTGCTTCACACTAGAGTTTACGGCACGTCAAATACAGCTGCACTGCGCATCCATTCAGATGAACTGAAAAATTAAATTCTAATAACATAATATAGTAACGCCACATTTTATTGTCAGTAACGGTAACGGCGTTGTAACGGAGGAAACAGTAATTCATTTGATTACTCGTTACTGAAAAAAATAACACCGTTAGTAACGCCGTTTATTTATAACGCCGTTATTCCCATCACTGCATACAGACAACATGAGAATACATCCGAAGATTACAGCAGAATCTGAGACTATATGTGACCCTGGACCACAAAATATTGATAGGCAATATCGCGTTCATTATCGAGATTAATTTGCGATTATGAACATGATATTGCGTAGTTTGTCAGTGAACTACGGCTCTGTGTAGTAAATGCCACTTCATCTGAAAGCAGCTGATGGAGATTTACTGCTAATTACGGAACTGGCTTTACTGACGAGATGCGCGTGACAATTGCATGCGATTAATTGCACAGCCCTAGTGTGTGTGTGTGTGTGTGTGTGTGTGTGTGTGTGTGTGACAAATGAGGACATAGATGTGTATAATGACAAGGGTATGACAGGTATTACAAGGAGAAAGAGACTTTTCAGGACATTACTCCATGTCCCCACTTTTCAAAACACTTATAAATCACTCAGAATGAAGTGTATTGAAAATCTGAAATAGCAGAAAGTCTCCTGTAAGGGGAAGGTTTAGGTGTAGGGTTGGTGTAGGACAATAACACATACAGTAAGTACAGTATAAAAACCATTACACCTATGGAGAGTCCCCACTTTTCACAAAAACAAACATGTATGTGTGTGTGTGAGAGTGTATGTGTATGTGTGTGTGTGTGTGTGTGTGTGTGAGAGAGTGTGTGTGTGTGTGTGTGTGTGTGTGTGAGAGTGTGTGTGTGTGTGTGTGTGTGAGAGAGTGTGTGTGTGTGTGTGTGTGTGTGTGTGTGTGTGTGTGTGTGTGAGAGTGTGTGTGTGTGTGTGAGAGAGTGTGTGTGTGTGTGTGTGTGTGTGTGTGCGTTGACCTGTTTGTTCATGGTTGGCTTGAGCAGGTGCTGTTGGTTGCTCTGCTGTGCAGATTTTGCTGGTTGGTTGCTCGGTGTGTTTTCTGTGCTCTCATTGGCTCCACCCTGAGGGGCGGGGCTCTCCGAGGCTGTGCTGGACTGATGCGGCAGGCCGGGGGCAGGGCTATCCTTCACCGACAGCTGTTGCCTCGGCATCTGCCTCCCCCCAAAGCTGGAGTCGGGCGACTGGAGGAGGTTCCCGCTCTGGGGGCGGGTCTTGGGCGGTGTGGAGTTGGCAGCCGAGCTGACGGACAGCTGGTGGGAGGGCTGAGGCTTCATGCGCTGAGGAGGAGGCGGAGCCATGGAGGCTTGACGGACAGGATGGATGGTGGTGGGGGGCGTGGCCAGAGAAGCGGGCGTCCCAGTGCCTGTGGCTGTCTGTGGGGCGATGCCCATCAGAACCTGCTGCTGGAGATTCTCCTGAAGACACACACACACACACACACACACACACACACACACACACACACACACACACACACACACACACACACACACACACACACACACACACACACACACACACAGACTCTCAGCACTGGTAGAGTTAAGTCAACTACAACCTTTACAAATCATTTTTGCAACTAGAAACAGTGACATTAGTGGAAATAAAAAATAAGATATTATAACAAAAATGCTTTTTATTTCAGCTAGTTGTCAAGGTAACATTTCTCATTGTTTAGTTGAATTTGATTTAATAAAATAACTAAAACGGAAATAAAATGTAATAAAATTGTACAGACATATAAAAAAACATGAAAATAATAAAACATAACAAAATTACTAAAACTGTAATAAAACATTAAAATGAAAAACATTAAAACATAAACATAAAAAAAAAAAAAAAAAATATATATATATATATATATATATATATATATATATATATATAAAACAAAAATTATTATTATTATATTAATAAAAACTATAATAATACTCAATAATACTAAAATATCGTGACAGCCCTACTATAGCCTATATGAATGAAATGAGCGCAAGCTGTTGGGGTCTATGTGCGTCTCTCAGAAATCAGAGCTTTGTCTGGACTTATATCAACTCGACAAAAATATCCTGAAAACGGTCCTAACTTCAAACCTTTTCGAAATCCAACTGTAAAAGTGCATTACATGAGCCCTTTTTGTGAACGGCATTACATTTAATTACACAAGACTAAGAAAAGCGATGTTTGATCAAGGCTTTTGGAGGCTCCAAATTATTTGTTGCTCTGTTGATGAAAAACTCGTAAATGATCACAGACTCCCACAACACATGATCTAATTACTTAAAGTTCAAGCGAGTTTTATTGTCATTCTGCTGTACTGAATACTTTCTTTCCATTTCTTTCTTCTTTCAGCTTCTTTTTTTCTACTAGTGCTCTTATTTAAGATTGTGGATGCCTGTCTCTTGACAAATTTGTACACAAAGTTTCACTGGAAAATAAGAATAAAGTTATTCTTCTTTTTTGATCAACATTTTCTATACAAAAGAATACTTTCTTTAGTTATACAGGGCATATTTGTTAAATGAAAACTACGAATCGAACAGATTTGCATTTAAAATGGTATTTTGATGTAATTTGACCCACTTCCGGATCCATCCGAATACAGATGCAGATACAAATAATGGCTCCGCTGCACACCCCTAATAATCATAATGATATTTTCTAAATTAAATGTTAATATAATTTTTTAAAGGGTTTCTCTATCTTTATGACTTTTTAAAGTAGAGGTTAGAGTAAAAATGCCCTAATATTTCCAGATGTTGCAGCATGACCATGGGACCCCATAAATTATGATTTTTTTTTTGCACTATGACATTATTTTAATGATTTTTAAACACATTTAACCCCAAACTGTCATTACTGTAGTGCTGAAAAAATTATACACTATTTCCCTGAAAAAGCTATTTATAGTAAAGTGTGTGTTTATCTATTATTATTTATTATCTATTATTATTTAGTAAATTTCCTACCGTAAATAAATCAAAACTTCATTTTTGATTAGTAATATGCATTGCTAAGAACTTCATTTGAACAACTTTAAAGGTGATTTTCTCAATATTTAGATTTTTTTGCTCCCTCAGATTCCAGATTTTCAAATATTGTCCGATCCTAACAAACCGTGCATCAATGGAAAGCTTATCTATTCAGCTTCAGATGATGCGTCAGCTCACCTGCACCTGCAGCGAGAGCTGTCTGCGGGCGTAGTCGGCCTGGTTGTGGCGTGTGAAGTCGTCGCTGTAGCTGTGCGAGTGCACGATGTTGGGCTGCACCAGGCTGTTCTGCGTGCGCAGGGCCGACAGATCCTCGCTGCGGGAGAAGCCGCTGTGAGCGAAGGACGGCACGTGTCCGTTCTCCGGCTCGGGCGGCAGCAGCAGCGGCGGCGGGGTGTGGTACTGCGGCCCGTCGGACGCCAGGTGGAACAGAGGGTTCTGGAAGGACAGAGGCACGTGCATGGCAGCCGCCTGGGACAGCGAGTCCGCGGCCAGGCCGCCCGAGTGACTCAGACGCAAACCGCCCGACATGTTGGAGCCGCCCGAGCCGGCCGACACACGCCCTCCGGCCCTGAGAGGGGCCCCGGCCAGCGGCCCGAAGCCGGCCAGAGACCCCTGAGACGAGTTGAGCAGGTCGTTCACCGAGTGCAGGTTGGACACGCTGTTGATGCGAGAGTCCTGCAGGTCCATCATAGAAACACTCTTATTCACACTGAGAACCTGACGAGACACACACCACAGCAGAACACTTGAGAACCTCACTCCTGGAGTTCAGCACAGCATTTATATTCTATTATGCAGTCTTTATAATAAATGTTACATTTATAATGACAATTTATAATAAATAAAACAAAAAATGAGTAATTAATAGTGCTGTCAAACAATTAATCACATTCAAAATAAAGTTTTTGTTTACATAATATATGTGTGTACGGTGTACTATATTTATTATGTATATATAAATACATACAGTATATATTTTGAAAATATTTGCATGTATATATTTATATTCATATAATTTATATTATATATATAAATATATTTACTATATAAACATACATTTTTTTTTCTTAAATATATACATGCATGTGTGTGTATTTATACATTCATAATAAATATACACACCACACACATATACTGTGTAAACAAAAACTTTTATTTTGGATCCGATTAATTGTGATTAATTGTTTGACAGCACTAGTAATTAATAAAAATAATCATTATTTAATACTATTTAATATAAATTTTACAATAATAATAATAATACATATTCATTAATATGAATATTTATTACACATTATTGTAATGGGCACATTAAATATCCATTAACATGAATATTTATTTAATTTAATAAATATTAATATTAAAATTAGTATTAATAATCATTATAATATTAATAATGATATTTATTATAAATATTACAATGCTTTTAATACTTGTTCACTAAAATAAATATTTATTCTACATTATATGCATAATAAATAGCCATTAATAAGAATATGTATTATACAACCTACATATACATACATAGTAACACATAAATTGATAGTTTAATAATAATAATAATAATAAAATTAGCATTATTAATAATTAATCAGTTACAACATTACTACTAACAATAATATTTATTATAAATATTTCAATACTTAGAATACATATGTATATGTATTATAAATACCCATTCATATTAATACTGTAATATTTATATAATTATTACATTTCCAATATGTGTCCCTGGAGCAAAAAAACAGTCTGAAGTCGCTGGGGTATGTTTGCAGCAATAGCCAACAATACACTGTATGAGACAAAATTATCCATTTTTCTTTTAAGCCAAAAATCTTTAGTATATTAAGTAAAGATCATGTTCCGTGAAGATATTTTGTAAATTTCCTACCGTAAATATATCAAAACTTACATCATAACCATACATCAATGGAAAGCTTATTTATTCGTATTATGATGTATTATATTATTACCCTTATGACTGGTTTTGTGGTCCACGGTCACATATGTGTGTGTGTGTGTGTGTGTGTGTGTGTCTATGTGCGTGTGTGTGTGTGTGTGTCTATGTGCGTGTGTGTGTGTGTGTGTGTGTGTGTGTGTCTATGTGCGTGTGTGTGTGTGTGTGTGTGTGTGTGTGTGTGTGTGTGTGTGTCTATGTGCGTGTGTGTGTGTGTGTGTGTGTGTGTGTGTGTGTGTGTGTGTGTCTATGTGCGTGTGTGTGTGTGTCTATGTGCGTGTGTGTGTGTGTGTGTGTGTGTGTGTCTATGTGCGTGTGTGTGTGTGTGTGTGTCTATGTGCGTGTGTGTGTGTGTGTGTGTGTGTGTGTCTATGTGCGTGTGTGTGTGTGTGTGTGTGTGTGTGTGTGTGTGTGCGTGTGTGTGTGTGTGTGTGTGTGTCTATGTGCGTGTGTGTGTGTGTGTCTATGTGCGTGTGTGTGTGTGTGTGTGTGTGTGTGTATACCTGTTTTTCTATTCAGGTGGGATCTTAAACCTGAATACACACAGACTCATGGGGACTCGTGTCACGGGTAAACAAGCTAATAAATCACACAGAATGAAGTGTATTGAAAATCTGAAATAGCAGAAAGTCTCCTGTAAGGGGTAGGTTTAGGTGTAGGGTTGGTGTAGGACAATAACACATACAGTAAGTACAGTATAAAAACCATTACACCTATGGAGAGTCCCCACTTTTCACAAAAACGAACATGTGTGTGTGTGTGAGTGTGTGTATGAGTGTGTGTGTGTGCACCTTGGGGTCTGGGTCGGTGATGTCAGAGCTGCTCGTGCAGTAGGCGGGGCTTGAGCGTGCGAGAGGTGGGCGGGTCACGTAGAAGACGTCTTTGTTGCCACGGGGATCTCGATCGGAGAACGCAGCCATTCCAGGGTGAGAGAGAACGCCGCTGCCGGAGAGACCGGCCGTGGGAGACGGCAGACGAGAGATGTCAATAGAGCTACACACACATACACACACATCAGTCTGATGAACCCATAGCTACAGATATACAATAAAGATATAGACATATATTACGGAACGGTTCTTTCGGTTCGGTACGCATGTGAAATACAGCTTTGTTTTTAGGCCTGTCACGATAACAACTTTTTGTTGTGCGATATATTGTCCCAGAAATAATTGCGATAAGCGATTATTATTGTCATTTTAAAGACCATTTTATGTCACTGAATATATAATCATAATGTAACAGCATAATAATGCAAGAAGGCCTACACACTTCCAAATGCCAACAAACATTTAATTCCAAAGAATATTTAGATTATGGAAATTAAGTATAAAATATTAGATACCTTTAAAAACTTGAATAAATATTAAATAAACATTTAACAAAAAGTGCAAAGTAACAAGTAGAAAAAAAGAAAAATGCACAAAGAACTTGTCTGGAGATTTTTCCCTGACCTTTTCTCTTTAAATTAAGGGTGCACACTATTGCTGAAAAACACAATCACTACTTAGCCGTCAGATGTCTGTATCACAAAGGCACAGACTCCTAAACGAGGCCATATCTGCAGATCAAACCTTTTTTGTAGAAGCAGTTTTTGAATTTGAGCTAGCAACACATGACTACACCACGTTATGTACGAGAAGCTGCAAAAGACACAGGCGCAAGTGGAATGTACAAAACATGGTGACATCCATTTTTAAGTAAATATAATGGGCGATATATTGCGTCACCAAAAATTATTGAGGTCATGTACATATGTTGTGCGACAAGTCGATATATTGATTATTACTACAGGTCTACTTGTTTTAACCACTGCACGAGTGAAGCTTCACTGAGAACTTCCTGTTTAAATACAAGATTTCTGTTACTTTTCACAAGAAACAAAGTCTCATCTTTCAAATTATGTCCTTTTTTCAGGAAATTCAAACTATAAAGCTCCATAACACAACCCGTCAAAAGGCTTAACGCTGCAGAATAAGCCTTAAAAATACTGCTGTCAAACGATTAATCGCATCCAAAATAAAAGTTTTTGTTTACATAATCTGTGTGTGTACTGTGTATATTTATTATATATAAATAAATACACATGCATGTATATATTTAAGAAAGATATGTTAAGTTCATACATTTACAATATTTATATATAATATCAATTATATAAATATATACATGGAAATATTTTCAAAATATATACTGTATGTGTGTCTTTATACATAATAAATATACAGTATACACACATACATTATGTAAACAAAAACTTTTATTTTGGATGCGATTAATCGTTTGACAGCAGTACTTAAAAGTCATCAGATGTGCAACAGTGCGTTCATATATATATATATATATGTTTTCGAAGCAGAGTGCAAATGGATGGAAGTGAAATGAAACTGTCTGAACCTGAAGTTGTCCGTGTTTAACTCCGCAGCGCACCACGCCTACTTTTTTAGCGTTTTTGAAAATTGTGGTGAGAACTAACCAGTGCTGAAACAGGGGCTTTCATGACCCTTTGAAGGCGATTTTCTCAATATTTAGATTTTTTCGCACCGTCAGATTCCAGATTTTCAAATAGTTGTATCTCAGACAAATATTGTCCAACAAACAATATTAACATAAATCTCAATTTAAAAAATGGACCTTTATGACTGGTTTTGAGGTCCATGGTCACAGTTTGACACAGATAGACAGTTAGATAGACAGTCACCTGTTGAGGTCTCTCATCATGAGGCTCTGGAAGTCGTTGGTGGCGAGGCGGCTGAAGGCGGGCCGGGTCAGGTGACGCTCGGGCGGCTGGTGACTGGCCTGACGGTGCAGCTGCGGGTTCCTCAGCGCCACGCTAATGTCGTTCAGCAACCGCGGCAGCGGCCCCAGCTTCAGGATGGCATCCTGAAGAAACACAAACACTTGAGCGCTCCGAGACTCACACACACACACACACACACACACACACACACGCGTGAAGACGAGCGGTGCGGCCGTACCCGTGTTTACTGACAGCACATTTTGATTTAGTTTCAGTCCTAACTACACGTGACGCAGCAAGATTCCAGCGACAAGCAATTTGTGTGTCCACACCAGACGCGACAGAATCAATCAAATATCACAGCCAATCAGAAGCGTGTGTGGGCGGAGCCTCTCTGGAACTGCTCTGTGCTCACAACGAAAAGGATACGTTTATAATCTAATTCATAAATATCAAACTTTATTAACATCATTATATGTACATACTGAGTGACTGATGACATCTTTGTAATGGAATATGCTTGTTGCTTCGCATTGTTTTTATGTACTTTTGCTTTCATTTGTTTTCAAGATCTGAGGTAAACAAAATCTGTTGTTGCTTTTAGTATGGCTCTATAAACTCACACAAAATGATATTTAATCTCATATTAGACACGTTTAACTTTGAATAAAGCACATAATCACCTGAGATTATCTACTGTCATATAGTCTGTATGTTGTTCCAGCCACGACATCGTGGAAATAGAAACAGTATCTAAAATAGAAATTTTGTGTGTCGCGCCGCGTGTAGTTAGGACACAGTGTTAGTCTTTGGACTAAAATGCCATTTAGTCACATTTTAGTCATCTGAATTGTTTTAGTCTCAGTCTAGTTTTAGTTCAGTAAAATCGAATGGGTTTAGTTAAAGTGTAATGCATTTATTAAGCATTTCTCTACATTTTTCCAAACACGCTATGATTTCCCGCAGAAAACATCTGATAATGATTTGAACATGCAATATAGACACAGATTTAACTGCCTTCAAACATAACATGTCTTTATCTCAAAATTAAGTAAAACCACATAAATAGACAAGAACACGGTCCTCACTGAAATACCAAATGAAACTTGCACACAGCATCCTTCATTCTTTCAAGCAGACATATTTATTTATATAAATTAAAATGAGATTAATCCTTATCAGGGCTACTAAAGTGATTCATTTAAGAGCAGTGAGTGATTTTCTCTTTCTTTTGTTGATTCATTAACAATAAGGACTCTTTAAAACTAAATGCATGGATTCAATATACTGGTACACACATCTTATATTCTCTCAACACTTAAGACGTAACCGGGTGTGTTTACATGAATACGAACAGTTTGAGATAATTCTGTGTGTATTTCTCCATATGCAAACTTATGATCAGAGCATTAGCTCCATGCAGGAGATTCGTTCTGACCGGATCTCTGTCCAATCGTCCCTCACTAATATCTCTGTCTCGTTTTTATTGGTTGATGAAAATGTCAATACATTTTCGTTGTTGATTTTTTTAATTAAAAAAGAGTTTTTATCGTCTCGTGAAAAAATGTTGTTAACGAAAATCATGATGAAAATGATTCGTCAACGAAATACTGAAACTATTCAAATAAAAACTCAAAATATTAACTAGAACTATAATAGTAAAACTACAATAAGAACTTTAATAAAAACCATAAAGTCTTTTTTTTTAAAAAACAAAAACTAATAAAAACAACAAATACACAAAAAAAAATACAGATATAAAAGTGACAAATCAATAAAATTACTAAACTTTAACTAAAATAAAAAAGTAAATTGAACATTAACGGATATTAAAATGAAAAAGGAAAATATTAAAATAAAAGCTAATTTAATATGTGACCCTGCAGCACAGCAGCAGTCATAAGCAGCACAGCTATATCTGTAGAAATAGACAACAATACATTGTATGGGTCAAAATTATACATTTTTCTTTTATGCCAAAAATCATTAGGATATTAAGTAAAGATCATGTTCCATGAAGATATTTCATACATTTCCTACCGTCAATATATCAAAACTGATATTTATTAATATGCATTGCTAAGAACTTCATTTGGACAACTTTAAAGGAGATTTTCTCAATTGATTTTGCACCCTCATATTCCAGATTTTCAGATATTGTCCGATCATAACAACTGGTTTTGTGGTCCAGGGTCACAATTTCATATACAGACAATAAGACAGATAGATAGATAGTAAAATAAATTTTTCTTTGTAGTTGACGAAAATCATGATGAGAATGATTGGGCCGTACCTTACTGAGCTGCGCCATGACCTCCCACAGCAGACTGTGCAGGATGGAGAGCTCGCGGCCGAGGTCGACGTAGCCCTCGAACGCCCCGGCGTTACTCACACACTCCAGATTGGAGATCTCGTACAGGAACTGCTGCATGGAGCCCCACTCCATCTCCAGAAACTCATTCATGAAGCCCAGATAGTCCTCCTTCCCACTGAACCTGCAGAGGACACACACACAGCCGTGTGGGAGAGAGAGACAGACAGAGAGAGACAGATCCATGGAGGAGAGAGAGTGATGGGCGACAGAAAGAAAGAGAGACAGATGATAAGTGACGAGTCAACAGACTGAAGATCACCTCTAAACACTGAGACACACACCGCGAGAACACATGAGACACACACAGAAACCCTGAGATAGCATGAGACACACAGCAGCGGCCGACCAGAGCTAGCATCACTGACTCAAAGCACTCACATTACTAAACTCAACAATAACAATAATAGAAATAAATAAATAAATAAATAAGAGAACTTTTATTTTTTTTATTTCAGCTAGTTGCCAGGCAACAATTCCCATTTTCATCTATTTTAAGCTGAAGTGCTAAAATAACAAAAAACTAAAATAAAATGATTAAAAACTATATACATATTAAAAAAAATAAAAATAATAATTAAAAAAGGCAAAACACAAAATTACTAAAACTTTAAACTAAAATGAAAACAGAAAATATTACAATAAAAACTAGTTCTAAATTTATATTAAAAATATTAACTAATACTATAATAGTAAAAATAGACATTAAAAAAAACACCAGAATAAAACAAACAGTAAAATTACTAAAAATGTAAAATGAAGATGGAAAATATTAAAATAAAAAGTAATTCAACATAACTAGAATTATAATAAAAAATTAAATATATATATATATATATATATATATATATATATATATATATATATATATATATATATATATATACTTAAAAACTAATAAAAATGACAAACATGACAAAATTACTAAAACTTTAACTACAATAAAATAGAAAACTAATTCAAAACATTAACTAGAAATACGATATTAAAACTACACAAATACTCCAAAAAACAAAAACTAACAAAAACAACTTTAAATTAAAATGAAAGCAGAAACTATTGAAATAAAAACTAATTCTAAATATTAACTAGAACTATAATAGTAAAACTATAATAAAAACCATAGTCACATTTTTAAAAAACAAAAACTAATAAAAACAACAAATACACAAAAAACTTAAAAACTAATTTCAAATAATTACAGGAATTATAACAGTAAAACGATAATCAAAACTATACAGACATAAAAGACAAACTAACAAAAATGACAAAATAAAATTACTAAAACTTTAACAAAAATAAAAAATAAATTGAACATTAACTGAAATTAAAATGAAAAAGGAAAATATTAAAATAAAAGCTAATTTAAAATGGACCCTGCAGCACAGCAGCAGTCATCAGCAGCACAGCTGTATCTGCAGCAATAGAACAATACACTGTATGGCTCAAAATTATACATTATTCTTTTATGCCAAAAATCATTAGGATATTAAGTAAAGATCATGTTCCATGAAGATATTTAGTAAATTTCCTACCGTAAATATATCAAAACTTCATTTTTGATTAGTAATATGCATTGCTAAGAACTTCATTTGAACAACTTTAAAGGTGATTTTCTCAATATTTAGATTTTTTTGCTCCCTCAGATTCCAGATTTTCAAATAGTTGTATCTCAGACAAATATCGTCCGATCATAACAAACGTTCGGATGATGTATAAATCTCATTTTCACAAAACTGACCCTTATGACTGGTTTTGTGCTGCAGGGTCACATTAAGCAGAACTGTTAATAGTAAGTCTATAACAGTGTATTACCGATGCTAAAATAACACTGGTGTCGCCGCCTGAATGGGGAAGTGAAATGAGGTGGGCGTGTCAGTGTGGGTCATGTGACGCATGAGGATGGGCGGATGATGGTGGACTCTAGTGACTGACTTTGAAAAGCTGGCCAGGCTCTGCACCACCTTGGCGATGAGCGTGAGGGTTCGAGAGGTGCGCTCGGAGGGATACTCCTGCGTCAGGTTGAAGAGCGACGGGGACATGATGGCCGGACACAAGAAGCGCAGGAACAGAGACGAGCTGATGAGACGGTCAGCGATGTCCTCTCGGCCGCGCTCAGCGCAGCGCACACGCCACGACGCAAACACCTCCTTCAGCTCGCGAGGAAACACGCTGCGGAGAGACAACACATCCCATCATGCACTGCCATCCCGGCCAAACCCTACATCAGTGCTGGGGAGGTTAATGCAATCGGCTACAGATTACAAGTTACAATGATCTAAAATGTAACAAGTAGTGTAACTGTTTCAGTTACTTTATTAAAGTAATGTAACTGATTACATTTGATTACTACTTTAAATTTTGCAACGTTTAAAGCAGCCAGGGCTACCCTTACAGTTTCAAAATCCTTCATCACTTGTATTAAGATTATAATCATTTAATTTTAAAGCACACCACAAATTTACACTTACTTTGAGGTCGTTCTGAGGTTAAATATAGATTTAATATCATAACAATTAATAGTTTAATAGGAATGATACTGTTTTTGAAATCAAATCTTTTGCATAGCCATGATAGGAAACACTGCATCTAACAAAAAAACAGCTAATCTTAAAAATTAAGCATATACATAAACCCCTAGGAAATAAAACAGTTATTGAATAAGCATGTGTCCTTAACTCCTGCTGTCTCATATTTTAGAGCAGTCACTGCAATTTATGAAAGAAATCAAATCTTTAGGTAACACTTTATTTTAAGGTGTCATAATACTGAGTAATTACCTAATTAAGTACTTAGTCGTAGCTGTTGTACTTACATGAAACAAGATGCTTCATGAAACAGAAGTTTGTAATTAAGTAGATGTAATTAGCAGCTACTGTTACACATATGTAACAGACCGAGTGTGTTACACAGCTACTAGTACAATCTTGATACACTTTATTTTAAATAGCTTATGTCTGTGCAGTTACATTTATAATTCCGTTGTATAAAGTCTGCAACACATATGTAACAATCTTTTGGATACATAAGTAGCTGTGTAACACACTCGGTCCGTTACATGTGTGTAACAGTAGCTGCCTGTTACATCTACAGTACATCATTACAAACCGTAAGTACAGGCCGTTCCAGAACTTAGTTACATGGTAAGTACAATTTGTTTCATGTAAGTACAACGGCTACTACTAAGTACTTAACTACACAATTACTCTGTATTATGGACACCTTAAAATAAAGTGTTACTGAACTCATTTTTGAAAATTTGCTCATTCTGACTCATTTTGTCACATTTTTTGTAATATTGTGAATTAACTTTTATTTTTATTTCAGTTTTCCTTTTTTTATCTCAGTCTTAAAATGAAACATTTTATTTCAGTTGTCAAGGAAACTTTTCTCATTTTTGTTGAAGCTTTCAATTACCAAAAACACTTTGAAACAGTGTCAGTGAATGCTAACAGGTGCACTGAAGCCAGTCTTTGGGTCCCCCTGCTGGACCAAACCAGCTCAAACAGGCTCCTGATGGAAGCTGCTTCTCATGCTCATCATCTTTCTAGTCATGTACTGTCTGGTTTGAGCTGGTCTAGACGCCCTGCTCTCATATTCAGAGTCCTTCAGAGTACTATATTACTCTGAAGTTATTGCATCCTGATGAAAGATTATGAAGACAAACACGCTTTTCTTCAGAAGAACAGAACAACTGATGAATCCCTCACAGGAACATGAAATAAGCATTAAAATAAACATTTTAACAATAAAAATGAACACTGATATTTAATTAAATCATAAAAATGTAAAACCCCTACTAAACTTCAAAATAAAAACAATCAAAATAAAACAGATTAACTACATAAAAAAATGTAAAATTGAAATAATAATAAAAAAAACAATCAAAATAAAACACTTACTACTAATTAAATAATAAAACTGAAAATTGAAATAATTTTAAAATAAAACAATTAAAATACTAATAATTAATTAAATCATAATGTAAACAGTAAAACAAACTTCAAATTGAAATAATTTTAACAAAATAAAAATTTTGTGATAATTAATTAAATAATTAAAATTTAAATTATGATATTGAAAAAAAAGAAGAAAAAAAAGAAGAAACACTTACAATAAAAGGATCAAATTGTGTATTTGTTTAGCTGCATGTCATGTGACCATTAACTGAACATGTGAATGTGTTCAAGTTACAGAAGGAAGGATTGGTCAGCTGACAGGAACTGACCAGTGCGAGTTGATGATCTTGCAGAGCGCTAGTTCGCAGCACATGCGCAGGTTAGCCTGATGATCCGACAGCACCGACGGAGGCGTTCGCATCGGATCCACCTCACAGTTCTCCTCCGACTCGTACAGCGCGCGGATGAACTCTCCTGCAGAGCGTCATAACCATCATCTTCATCATCATCATCCTCTCACACACACACACACACACACACACACACACACACACACACACTCACTCACTCAGTTACACACACACACACACACACACACACACACACACACACACACACACACACACACACACACTCACACACACACACACACACACACACACACACACACACACTCACTCAGTTACACACACACACACACACACACACACACACACACACACACACACACACACACACACACACACACCAACCTTCTATGGACACCTTGGCAATTGAATCGCCATTGGCTAGTAAATTTTTTAGTTTACTCACCAGACTGACATACTATATATGTATGTTTGTGTGTATATGTATATATATATATATACATATATATATGCACAATTTTGAGGGTTGGGAGAAAATTGGACATCAGAGAACTAAAGAAAAAGAGAAATCACTGGACAGCTCTGCTCGCTGATTAACTTTTGTAGCTTAAATAAAGAATAATCAATATGGCTCAAGCATACAATTTATAGTTTATGTGAAGATTGTTTTAAGTTCAGTTATAAAAAGTTGTTATACTTTTCAAAGCCTATTAAATGTTAAAAAATAATATCATAACATTTCAATTATACTGTGATATTAAATGGCTATAATTAATGGCTAAAATTAAAGGGAAAAAAATGGATTTAATAGAGACAACAATAACATTATTTGTATCAATGATACTTCTTCATTAATAACAGGCTGGTAAAAAGATGCCATTAAACACATATTTAAAATACCATCTTTATGTTGTTTCTATATTAATTTGGAAGTTCAGTGTGAAAATATGACACAAATATATTAATATGCATTTAGTCACATATTTGAAATTAATTACAGAAAAAATGTGTGATTATTTTTTTTTATTTTACGGTACGTCAAACACAGGTGCGCTGTGCATACATTCAGATGAACTGAAAAAAAATATATATATAAAATAGCACAGATTGCTTGACGGAGAGTTCAGCGACTGAAAATATATCTGTGCTAAACTTATATACTTAGCCTCCAACTCACACACTGGCGAGTAAAATCTGAGAATTAATTAACCAGCGGCTAATATTAGACATCATTTAGTCGCCCAGAGTGAAGATTTAGTCGCATATGCAAATGATTTACTCGCAATGTAGAGGTTTGCACACACACGCACACACACACACACACACACACACACACACACACACACACACACTCACCGATGGTGTCTTTGAGATAGCGATGCGCGATCAGCTTCAGGAACTCCTCGATGGCTTTGGTGGCCAGTGTGTTTTCTCTGAAGATCAGATGCTCGCGGTCCATGAAGCGATCCACCTCACACATGGCCATATCAGACAGGAAGTCCTAAAACACACACACACACACACACACACACACACTTGACATCAGCTCGCCTGGCCACTTCACAGGGATCCTAAACATGATCTTTTAGCAGTAATGCAGTCTTTATTAGTAGTTTGGATTTTAAATTTTTTTTTTAAGTTTTTAATATTTGTTAAAGCATTTAGTATTTTGTTTTTCTAATTTTTATTAGTTTTTTTAATGTCTATATTAGTGCTGTCAAACAATTAATCACATCCAAAATAAAAGTATTTTTTTGTTTGCATAATATATGTGTGTGTGCTGTGTATATTTATTATGTATATATAAATACACACAGATATGCATGCATATATTTTGTATTTACATGTCTATATTTATATTCATATAATTTATATTATAAATAAATATATTTAATATATAAACAACATTTTTTAAATTATATACATGCATGTGTGTATTTATGAATACATAATAAATATACACAGTACACATATATTATATAAACAAAAACTTTTATTTTGGATGTGATTAATCACGATTAATTGTTCGACAGCACTAGTCTACATAGTTTTTTTTTTTTTTTTTTTTTTACATTTTAGTTTTAGTTATTTAGCACATGATGAAAATGAGAAATGTTGGCAACTAGCTGAAATAAAAAAAGTTTGTGTTTTAAATATTTTCTTTCAGTTAATGAAAATGTTTTTATGGTTTTATAGTTTCCTACACATTTTCAGCTTCAAACTTCCATACTTTTCCAGACTCATATTTCCAGATTTTTTTCTGTAGATTTCTGAGATGATATTTAACATCTGATAAATGCGGCATTTTATTAAAACCCTAATGCTAAAATACAGGATTGCGTTTCCCACGCTTTCACACTGTGACTGCATACATTTTAAATAGGGATGCACGATATTATCAGACCGATATCGGAATCGGCCGATAATGGCTTTAGATGTAAATATCGGCATCGGCCCGATATTACAAATTATGCTGACATGTCTTGCCAATAAGAGGAATACATTAACTCCCATGTGCTCAGGGTGTGATAGTAATTAGATCACGTCAGTGTGGCTCATTCCTGAAGCAAAGTTTTGCCTGAATGGTGATTTAGACCGTTTCTGATTAAATAAAGCAGTAATTGATGTCATGAGTTTGCTTTGATTTAGAGGTCAGAAACTATAGCTTACATAAATAAAAAAAATAAATAAATAAAATCACAAACATGACACTTGTAAATTAAATAATTTTATATATACTGATTTAATCATTAATGTGAAATGTTATATATTTTAAACAAATTATGAGCTCTAAAAGATTTTTTATCAGAATCAGAATTTTTATAACTCTTGTTTCAGAGCATCTACAAATGTTAAATCTTAAAATAAAATCTTAAATCTTAAAATGCTTCCTAACAAAAAGGAAATATCAGTATCGACCAGAATGAGTTGAAAAATATCGGCCTATCAGATATCGGCAAAAATCCAATATTGTGCATCCCTAATTTTAAATATTTTAAATTCATATAAGTTTCACAATAATATCATTTATTTATGCTGAGTGCACTATTAGTAAGTGTTTACTTTCTTTTTTATTCACATTTTAACAGTTTCTTTTTTGTGTGAAAAATACAATATAAATACTATACCATATTTTTTCATATTAATTTTTAAATTATATAATTTAGTATATTACATAAATTAAATCATTTGAATTTTTAGCCACTCTTACGCATGTGTTTTTACTATATTTAAACAGTATGATACCATATATATGACCTGAATAATTAAGCTTTCCATTGATGTATGGTTTGTTAGGATAGGAGATATACACCGAGATAACAACTATTTGAAAATTTGGAATCTGAGGGTGCAAAAAAAATCAATACAATGTATTGTTGGCTATTGCTACAAATATACCCGTGCTACTTATGACTGCTTTTGTGCTCCAGGGACATATATGTGTTTTACATGCTCATTTGTAGCTACTTTTAAAACAAATATTTTTTATTACCTTATAAGTCCAAAACTGTAACCCCCCCCCCCACCCCCCTGCACCCTGCCACCATAAAAAAAACAAAAAAACATCTTGTTTTACATTTTACAAAAATCTAGACTGAATATATTCGGTCAAAATCCCATGTTATAAAAGATGAAGTGCTATGCAGGCTATTTAAGACAATATTGGCTGATTAGACGGCAATGCTGAGCTAAAAAAAAAAACGTTTGCCCGTTTCCACATCTCAGACCTTAAATATATAAAATATTACCCTTTCAGACACAGTTTTAGGCCTATAGGTATGAGGGTAGAGTTCCCCGGCTCTGACCTTGGCTTTGCCGGTGCTCTGCAGGATGTGCACCAGCGCACAGGCCACCTCCTCCTTGCTCTTGGCGCTCAGCAGCGGCTCCAGGACACCGCACAGCGTCCGGTAGTTGTTGGTCACGTACTCGGCGAACTCCTTGTACAGCTCCATGGGCAGGATGTTCATGGTCTGGTAGCGGCACTTGAGGCGCAGCGAGGCGTTGATGATCTTCCCGCTGCCCACGCCGCCACCCTTCGCCAGAACGCTGGGCTGGATCACTGGATACCACTGCTCCACGAAATGACGGCCAGTTATACTGGGGATCGGGATACTGACCAGCCCCAGATAGGTGCTCTTCTCCTGCGCCACACACACACACACACACGTCTGAGGACTACATCTTACTAGATAATTTAACCATCAATAACTGGCCATGAAACTGTGTTAAAAATATAATAAAAGTTTTTGTTTACATAATATATGCGTGTGGTGTGTATATTTATTATGTATATATAAATACACACACATGCATGTATATATGTCAGAAAATATGTTATGTTTACATATAAAATATATTTATTTATAATGTAAATTATATGAATATAAATATAGACATGTAAATATTTTCAAAATATATGCATGTGTGTATTTATATATACATAATAAATATACACTGTATAGACACATACACACCCTGAATTCTGGAAATGTTGGGATGTTTTTTAAAATTTGAATCAAATGAAAACTAAAAGAATTTCAAATCACATGAGCCAATATTTTATTCACAATGGAACGTAGATAACTTAACAAATGTTTAAACCGAGAAATTTTACAATTTTATGCACAAAATGAGCTCATTTCAAATTTGTTGCTTGCTACAGGTCTCACAATAGTTGGGACGGGGGCATGTTTACCGTGGTGTAGCATCTCCTCTTCTGTTCTAAACAGTTTGAAGACGTTCTGGGCATCGAGGTTATGAGTTTCTTAAGTTTTGGTGTTGGAATTTGGTCCCATTCTCTCCTGATATAGGTTTCCAGCTGCTGAAGAGTTTGTGGTCATCTTTGACGTATTTTTCGTTTAATGATGCGCCAAATGTTCTCTATAGCTGAAAGATCTGGACTGCAGGCCAATTCAGCAGCCGGACTCAAAGCACAACATTTGTTATGATCTCTCTGTTTTATTGTTAATAAAATATTGGCTTATGTGATTTGAAAGTCTTTTAGTTTTTATTTTATTCAAATTTAAAAAACATCCCAACATTTCCGGAATTCGGGTTGTATTATGTAAACAAAAACTTTTATTTTGGATGAGATTAATCACGATTAATCGTTTGACAGCACCAGTTTTGCATTATTTTTATCACAGAGACACTGGATATTTTGCAGGCTTATTTCGCTTCTTTTCTCACATATTCACTTTTTTTTCTAGTCGTGTTCATAGCAAACTCTCTAAAACAGCATTTGTTACAAAAACTTAAATATTAATATTAAATATGTTTTATATTTATTAAATATGTATTATATGTTTTCTGGTTTCATTAGGGATGTAACAATATCAAAATCTCACGATACAATAATATTGCAATATGAAGTCCACGATACGATATTTATTGTGATATTTAAAAAGAAAAAAAGACAAATGAAGAAATGAAAAAAAAAAGAAAATTTTGTACATTTTAAGGTTAAATCTAATGCACTTTGAGAGTTCAAAATTTAAAAAGCTCCAACCCATGTTCTTAACTAAGAAAACGTAAGTCAGAAAAAACTCTGTGTACCTGAACTTTAAAGGGGACTCAGCCCTCTTTTTATTTATTTTAAATATCGTAGCATGGACTTCATAGCACAATATTATCGTATCGTGAGATTTTGATATGGTTACATCCCTAGTAGTTTGTGGTGTGAACCGACCTTGCGTCTCTTCTTGTCCGTCTCCTTGTACAGGTGCAATCTGAGGCTGCGGATGGCCGGCAGGTTGTTGAACTCGAAGTGTTCGCCCCAGAACACGGTGTCTGTGCGCGGTTTGCTGGTGGTTCGCGCATACAGCATGTCGTCCAGACACAGCTCGCAGTAATAACGCTTCTTCGGAGGAAGATCTCGGGCCTCGATGATCCATAGCTTCAGCACGTTATCAACACGACGGCTGTTATCCTGCAGCCACACAGGGAAATTTGCATAAAACAGATGTGTTTATTAAAACTGCTTGACAAAGGTTTATGTACTTGTTAAGTGTACAGGTAGAGTAGTCAATGTGCAGTACAAATTTACTGTCTAAATATAACTCAACATATAGTCATTATTGTCTAAATAACTGGCAACAAAAATGAGTACACCCTAAGTGAACATGTCAAAACTGTGTCCAAAGTGTCAATATTTTGTAAGGCATCATTGTTATCTAGCACTGCCTTAATCCTCCTGGGCTTGGACTTCACCAGAGCTGTGCAGGTTTTTGCTGGCGTCCTCTTCCACTCCTCTATAATAACATCACGGAGCTGCTGGATGTTAGACACATGGTGCTTCTCCACCTTCAGCTTGAGGATGCCCCACAGGTGTTCAATAGAGTTCAGGTCTGGAGACATGCTTGGCCACTCCAGCATCAGCAAGGCAGCTGTCATCTTGGCGGTGTGTTTTGGATCGTTATTATGTTGGAAAGCTGCCGTTTGGCCCAGTTTCTGAAGGGAGGGCATCATCTCCTTCTTCAGAATGTCTCAGTACATGTTGGACTCCATGTTTCCCTCAATGAACCTCAGCTCCCCAGAACCAGCAGCACTCATGTAGCACCAGACCATGAAGATACCACCACCATGCTTGACTGCAGGCAAGACACAATTTTCTTGGTACTTCTCACCAGGGTATCGCCACACATGCTGGACACCATCTGAGCCAAACAAGTTTATCCGAGTCTCATCAGACCACAGGACATGGTTCCAGTAATTCATGCTCTTGGCCAGGTTGTCTTCAGCAAACTGTTTGCAGGCTCTTTTGTGAGCCAACTTCAGAAGAGGCTTCCTTCTGGGACGACGGCCATGCAAGCCGACTTGTTGCAGTGTGTGGTGTATGGTCTGAGCACTGACAAGCTGACCTTCCGCTTCTGCAACCTCTAAAGCAATGCTGGCAGCACTCATGCATCTGTTTTTTTGAAGCCAGCTTCTGCACCTAAAGCACAGCACAAGGATCTATCATCATTGATCGACCGTTGCAAGGCCTGTTCCGAGTGAAACCCGTCTGGGAAAACCTCTGTATGACACTGGCCACTGTACTGTAACTCAGTTTTAGGTTGTTACTGATCTTTGAGAGTTCTTTGCCATGAGGTGCATGTTGAACATCCAGTGGTCAGTATGAGAGAATTGTACTCAAAGCACCAAATTTTAACTGCTCTAATATAAGATACACAATTTTGTATAGTCCTGTCAAGCAGACAAAAACATGAACATGATGAATAGGACATGTGGCTTTGCACGGTTAAACGATGTATAGCTGTTATCACTTAGGGTGTACTCACTTTTGTTGCTAGCTATTTTGACAATAATGGCTGTAAGTTGAGTTATTTTCAGAGGACAGTAAATCTTTACTGCTATACAAGCTGCACACTGACTACTCTAAAATATATCCAAGTTTCATTTCTATAGTATTGTCCCTTGGGAAGATATACTAAAATGATTGTTAAAATGTGAGGGGTGTACTCACTTTTGTGAGATACTGTATAATCGTATATAAATTCTAATAAAATGAAAAATACCAAATGAAAAAATTTCAACTAAAAGAATTTAGAAATGTTGCCTTGGAAACGAAATGAACAAAGTTTAAGTTAAAGCAATAAAATTATTATTTTTTTAATTAAACAATAATAGGATAAATCAGGGGTGCAAACCAAACTATATATGCTTTTCTTACATTTTTTGTCTTGTTTCCAGTCCAAATATCTAATAATTCTTAAATCAAATAAAAAGAAATTTCCCCAGAAAAAAATAAGTCAAAAGTCAAAATAATCTTGTTTTTGGTTTGAAATAAGATTATTTTGCTTACCCCATTGGCAGATTATTTTGCTTGTTTTAAGGAAAAACTCGCTTAATTTTGACTTTTTTTTTTTCTGAAAACAAGACAATAATTTTTAACTTGTCTAGAAAATGCTTCTTGATTTAAGAATTTTTAGATATATGGACTAGAAACAAGACAAAAACTCTAAGTAGGAAATCATTTTTAGCAGTGCACCATTCAAGGATAAACACCTTTATATGATTAAAAGATATTTGAGCGACAACTACGGTCTACAATCAACAAGGACTGTTAAGATGTTACATGAACTCAGTCAGGACAAATAAACCACTGCAAACCTTCATTTCAGCACTCGAATGTTTGAAGCAGCTGACAGCTAAACGCGAGGTGTTTCTCCGTCTTGAAACATGCTGTTACAGGCGGACACTTAGCGCTGCCTCCTCTTGTGCTGAGTGATACTAATATTACTGTACATTAAACAGTATGCTTTACTTGTAGGTCGAACAGCTCTCAAATCCACTTCATGTCAGAGTAATAGCTCACTGATGTGTGAGACAAATGTTAAGGTCGAGACTGAGGAGCATTTTGCAAAGGGTAGCAAACTAATGTAGCAATAATGTAACTTACAATCTTCATAGCTATCGCAACAGCAGCCTCACGCAAAAAAACGAAAAAAAAAAAAAAAAAAAAACGGCAGCCTCACGCGGTAATCACCATTTATACTGGAACACCATCATTTACAGCAGATAAACGCATTCATTCCTGCTCTACAGCGAACTTAATTTAGCTAGCTACAAACAGGCTAATCTGACCACAAACATAGCCTTTACTTCACAAATAAGTTGCTTGCCGTTAGCTTGTTCCGTCACATTTAACGTAGCCTCTGGAATTATGGACAGTTGCCTGCAGCATTACGGTAAGCCAATCAGAAGCAGAGTAGGGCGGGTCCATTCCTTTACCAACAGGGAAAGAAATGCTACAGGTGACGTGACACAGATGACTCGCAGATACGACCCCCCCGCCCCACACACACACACACACCAATTTTTCTTTCTTTTTTTTTTTACAGATCTACACGGTTCACGTGAAGGACCTATTTCAAGGTGAAAATGGCGAATTTTGCCGAACGGTGACAAGTTTGCACCCCTGATAAATATACAATGCTAAAAGTATAAATATAAATAATGCTAAAATCTGGGATAGAGTGACAAAAAAATTAATAAAATAAAAAAAATGAACCTCCTGGCTTGTCTTAACCCTCTAAGCGCCAAAGTCATATTGCGATGTCATACTTCATGAAATAGACTGTAGTTCCTAATATGGTGTAACATCTCATTTGTATTCCCTACCACTAGATGGCAGACATGTAGTACTTCGATTCTAGACCAAAAGTGTTGGAGAAGATAGCAGAGAAAGTGAGCTATCGTGTCATTGATGCGGAAGCAGTTCAGTTCATAGCGTCTGAGTAAACTGTAAGATTTGTGAGAGAAAATCGCCAAATGGCTAATAAAAAAGTTGTACCGTGAGGATGTGTTGCAAATGTTATTCGCCGATTCTGACTCTGAAGGGGAATATTTGCCTTTTGGAAATGACGATTGGTCGTCTAATGATCGCGCATCTCCCGGCAATGGTGCCGCCGTGCAAGGCGAGAGTGTTCACGAAGCACAAACAAGGGATCATTCGGACCCTTTGCCCAACGGGGATGTGGTCTTAGTGTCCATAGGAGAGGCTCCGTGCTGCTGATGGTCGGCCAGATTGTGTCGTTTGTTCTGATCGCACGCTCAAACGGCCGCCGGCAGACCGTACAGGTGCAGTCAGTGAGGGGTAGGTCTGAGCGCTGTGCCATGCATTGAGAGGTACATACTCTCAAGAACTATGAACTGACACCTAGGTACCTGATTGGGCAGATAGCTGGTCAGCTGATCAAAAAATAGGCACATGTATTTTACTATGGCACAGTAATATAGTAATAATTTACTACTTTCTCCTGTTTTACAGTTGGTTTTCTCTTTTCTTGATCATTTGGAATGAGGATAAAAAGACAAAAAAAACATGCAAATAAGTTCAAACATCCATTCAATATCTATTATTTCCTGAATATTACTGATGAACTGATCAAAAAGTAGGCTACTGTTCACATGCGGTTTACTACTATATAGTAATAGTATAGTAATAAAATTTAGTACTTTCTCCTGTTTTATTGTTGGTTTCCTCTTTTCTGATTATTTGGAATGAGGATAAAAAGACAAAAAAAACATGCAAATGAGTTCAAACATCAATTCAATATCTACCATTTCCTGAATATTATGAAATTCAAGAGGGCTGCCCCCCTGATGACGTCATAATATGCAAATTAGATGAGTATATTTACACCCCACATAAACTTTGGGTCATGCCCAACATTTTTCTTATTTAGAGTAGATCTCTATCTTTAAGCTCTTTCAAGCCACAAGCTTTTGAAATCTTGATGTCAAAATCCAGCATTTTTTTCCAAAAAATCCCTGGCGCCTAAAGGGTTAATGTTTTGACAAGTCAATAAACACTTTTATAAAACCAACAAAAGAAGTGCATGTGCTGCAAAACAAAAACTTGTTTTAAAATCATTATGAGTATGTATTTTGGAAAATAAATGTCCATTTAAAGACTCCATATCATTCAGTATTCTGCCGTTCCTGACTCATCTATTTGCATGTGGGCTGCTATGAGATGACAACTGATCTTACATCACATGTACAATCCACAGTCTACTTTCTCAGTAATGGGTCAAAACCATTGATGCTGTGCACACATGAAACGCTCTCTGATTAATATCATCATGACTGATGCGGTGATGCAGAGTAAAGGCGGGTCAGAAAGCGCTGGTAC
>CM071956.1:1117500-1185000 GCA_036784905.1 Acrossocheilus fasciatus
GACCTAACTGGCATAAACAGCAATTAGCTTCAGCGATGACTGTTTAAATGACGTCCTGAAGCCAGCGCTGGTAATCTGACACTGATGTGGCGTTTAGATGTTCCCATCGTCCTCACTCAGTATCTGATTCAGTGTGGAGAAAAGAATGATGGGAGATTTTTCAATTTTGCTGCAGAAATGTCCTACTTTCCACTTCTGAAGTCGTAATTACGAATTTGTCGGAAAGAAGGGAATCATGGCAGACAGGTTTGTTCCAGACTATTTCTTTAAGAAATCGTATTAAACGCAAAGTGCATAGAAGATATTTAGTCAATATTCAATGGTTTTTGAATAAAATGTAGCGTCCCATTCGTTAACAAACGTTAATATAAACATTAACCACACTATCTAGACCAGGGATGGGCAACTGGCTGGATCATATTAGACTCGGATGATGAATTTTAAAACATTTGAAAAGTAAGTCACGTAAAGATTGCTTTCAGTTTATAATGTTAATACTATCTCCAACCAGGAGAGGTCGCTAGTTTCCAGCCGCACTCTAATGTATTCAATAACGTTAGCAAATAATAATGAAAAACTGACCATGAAACGGTATTTTCCAGTCAATTTCATGATTCAATTCTTTTGGATATATATCAGGTACAGTACATGCCAAATTTTCTCAAGGAAAAAAATCTCTCAACTAATGCTGTAAAATACACACGAGTCGGTTGCTACTATATTACTATAATACTGAAGGTTAAAAGGACAGATTTGTTACAATTACATTCAAGTTTTTAAAATAATAGTTACAATTACATAATAATATTTGTACTTTTTGAAATATAAACATAATGGTGGCTGTCATAAAAACTTGATGGATTTATTCAAACATAAATTAAACATTGAAGAACAGTAAAACTTTATTTTGCTTTATTTACACCTTGTGTACGTATTGTGGGAGAAATGAATAAGACTTAAAAGTCACTATTGGCTACCTAATTTGGAAACGTCTATCAAAATGATCTCCGAGTTTCCCATTGAACCCAAGAGGCCGTTCATGTCCAATTTCTGACTAAGAAACTTATGATAAATCTGACAGCAAGTAAATATTTCTACTGTTAGAATATTCATACTGATTTTATCATAAATATTGATGCAGCTCTTTTCCTTTGAGGATTGCAGTACAGCCGCGGTTCAGAGCAAGAGGAAAACGATGCGATGAATCCTCACGAGGTCACAAGGTCAAATCTTTCCCCCGCTGAGACGGACCTGCACTCACATGAAGACTCATCGACTCGGGCTCGAAGAGAGCTAACGCCTGACTGTGAGACAACATAACATCTACTATTAGTTACTGCTTTATATAAAAAAAATGATTTAAACAGATTTAACAGAAACCAACAGAGAAGCCAATTTATAAAACCTCTTCAAACAGAAGATAATTCAGCATGGCTTTGTAATGATTATGAAATAAACTGATATATTGGATCAGAAAGAAAATACAAGTAATAAACAAGGCAATGAGCAAAACACACTTCCATGAGGTTGTGTTTAAACTGTCAGTGTTCAAAAGAGTGATTTCATATTGCGGGATGTTATTTTCCCAATAAGAACGAATGGATATATTATTAACTATATTATCATTTTTCTACTGTATAATCTTAAAAAATATAACAAACATGTGTCTATCATTTGGATCTCTTAAATTTTATATACTATTTTTAGTTATGAATTCGCACATGCTTTGCAACATTTCTGTAGAAGGAGCGAACTAAAAAAACCAACCCACACAAAACACGACTACAACACCAACCTGAAAATACATGCAGATCCTCTGATGAACACAACACGTGCTGAACACACACACACACACACACACACACACACACACTCACAGTGGGTTTTTATATACTAATTGCAATGAAAAACTTTCCGCATTTTTATAATAAAAAACTTTTTAAAAAGGAGGACATCCCCAAAATATGGTTAACACACACACACACACACACACACACACACACACACACACACACACACACACACACTTACATCTCAGACGTCTCTACGGGGACGTTTTGTCAGATTTAGTTCACTTCTGAAGACAAATATGCCCCAAAACTACAGCTAGTCAGTAAACCCAAATTTAGACACACACACACACACACACACACACACACACACACACACACACTCCACTTACCTGTACATAATTAGTCTAAACAGAGTGGAACATGAATATTAGAAACATCCTGAAATCAGACCACTGGTTTTCACCTAAATTATTATTGCATTTATTTATTTTCTGTCCAAATACACTGTAAGTTCTATTAATTTAGCAAAACTCTGAAGATTTGAGGTAATCTGTCACAGTAAAACTCCAGATTTTGTGCCATAAAAAATGATTGGAGAATGTTTTACAAGAAAACACTATTTCAGTCTTTCCACTTCAAAACATCTACTTCACGTTTAATTGTGTGCTACTTACCATTACTTTGTAACTATTTGTGAAATTTACTCACAATTTCTGAGTGAAATATGTTTCAAATTAAAATGTTTTCCACCAATTTCTTCAGACCATATGCAATAGGGTTATTCTTGTCAACTTAAAATAAAACTATTAAAAACACCTTTGTTAGTTCAAATTAAGCTTAAATAAAATAAAATAAAATATTAGATAAAAAACATAAAATAGAAAACTTTAGAAATGATATAACTGAATAAGTTCAAACAAAAGCACTAAAATTACTAATTAGAAATAAGTAAAAATAATTTCTAATAAAAATAAAAATTACTAATTCTAATAAAATAATTGCTAATTAGAAAAAAAAAAAAAACCTAAGTAATGTTACAAAAAATACATAAAAATGACAAAAGCACTAGGCTTGGGCGGTAATACGGTATATCGCGGGATCTAAAAATATCAACGGTATCAGTTTCAATACCGTTATACCGTCATAAAAAAACAATGCACTTATATAGGAGACGAGGATTAAATATTAAATATAATTTATTTAATGCCTAAAAATGCGTATGCTTGGTTGTCATCACGTGACAGCGTGGAGGAGAAAGAGAGAGAGGGGGAAAGATGGCGAGTCGCGCACCAAGTGACCAGGGTAGGGTTGCACCAGCCATTCGTAAGTTCTTACTTAAATTAGAATGTTAAGTTCACACTAGAGGCTAGTAACTACTTGCTAGTTTGTAACTAAATTTGTACTTACTTCGGTTGCACCAGCTGTTCGTTAAGCAGGACGTAGCTAGTAGTTCTTAAGCTCTCCGTAAAGTAATGCGTAGTCGCATAAAATGACGTTTACCCTAAATCATCCAATAGAAACCTTCAAATACGCGAGCAGAACTTGTTTAAATGTTATTGATTTTAATTAATCCTTCATTCTAACTTCTTTCGCCTCACGTATACTAACGGTAAAAACAAGTTTCCATTAAAAACGATACATTAATAACATTAGTCTATATGCAAGCTATTTCTATATGTAAATAACATTCAGAAACTGTAATTGAAATAAATAAGGATCAATAAATACTGAAAGAAAAAAAAACATAAGAAATGCCATTTACTTATTATTTCATCTGACATGCGCAAACACGGACCGAAGTGCACAGAGGCGCGCTGTAGATGGGGTTGAAGACGGGCTAAAAAATAAACAAAGTACTTTTATTCACATATTGTTCTCTCTTAATATGTACGTGAGTGTAAATGTCAGCAGCATCATATATGCCTAAAGGATTGGAGGTTGTCAGGTAAAAGAAGAGCATATTGATGCAATTCACTCAGTCTGCTATTTTATTCCAACCGTTACTCCTGACCAGACGCGTCCGTAAATATTTAGTTTATACGTAGAGTTACACTTCAACTAAGTGTAATGGTGCAACGAAAAAATATTTAGTAGTGCGTAAGTTGTAACTTAGTGCCCATTTACGTCAAAACTAGGCTCGTGCAACCGGCCCCAGGGTCTCGAAAAAGAACACAACTTCTGCAGTTTGGCAGTATTTCGGGTTTCGACCGAACGAGAAGGGAGAGGCGGTAAATACGGACGAGGCAATTTGCAAATTGTGCAACAAAAAGATGACCGCGAGAGATGGAAATACCTCGAACCTAAGGTGACACTGTCTGAGCCTTATGTCATAATTTTTTTATTATTCACGGTAATACCGTATACCGAGGTAAAATAGGGAGGAGGTTTGACAGTATCAAAATTTGGATACCGCCCAAGCCTAAAAAGCACATAAAGTTACTGAAAAATGATAAAAACTAAGATAATTATAAAAGCTATAAATGCACATTAACTGCACTTGAAATACTGAGTAAGCTCAATCAACATGACTGAATATGTTCTCAGCAGACACAGTACGTCCCAAATCACATACGTGTGCGTTCTGTAGAGGAAACAGTGCGAGTACTGCGTTCACACTGAAACATCCAAGAAGAAGAAATGCACTTAAATACCCGTGTGGACATGCACTCAACTGTCACAGCTTTGATTACGAAGGTCACGAAGGTGGAGGGGCTATCAGGCTCTGATTATTAATGACAACATAACCTTATCAAATTCATACACTACATGGTTAAGCACATAGTGTACAAGTGCACAGTACATCTCTTCCATCTTTACTTGACCCGTTAACTCTAGCACTCTAAATTCTGATTGGTATGTTTTTATATACATAATATACACAGTACACACATATATTATGTAAACTAAAACTTTTATTTTGAATGCGATTAATCGCGATTAAGCGCTTCCTTTATCATCACTTAAAATCTGATATCTCAGTTCATCGCCATCTCATAAAGCTCTGTTATAACACAACGAACACACGCAAAACCAATCTTTCACAATGTCTACACTTTGTGTATTAAAATGAGAAGATTCGTGAGCACACAATTTCAGCCCTGCGGTGCGTGGATTCTCACTTCAACAAACACCTCTGATTGGCCACTGCGTTCCAGAAATCAACAGCTGAGTCTGTGATTGGCTACATTGTGCGACCCTTCAAACACGTGTTATAAATAGAAACTCTGCCTGGCTTGCAAATGTTAATCATTTTAATGTTAATATTAGTTGTTCTTTTTGCTTTTGTGCAACAGATAAATAACAATTTATATGTTTTAAAAATGTTATGTTTAGATCATTTCTATTTTGCGGGAGTCTCATGAATAATTTTCGTCTCCTGCATCCCGCGCACACACAAGTCTCTTCCGCTCGCACCCTGTTGCAGGTCTCTAGTATATAGTGCATCATTTGGGATGCAGTTACTCTGTACCCCACAATGCACTGCGTTCCACATGAGTGTCTATGAGACCAATGAAGCGGCAATAACATGCGCTGTGACAAAACTTACACCGTTTTTAAACTAACCTGGATTAAAAATGCAAATGAACTGTCAGAGATGATAAATGGAGGCAGCGCAGTGCTGCACGTCTGTGCGCTAGCTTTACGAAGTGTGCAGTATGCAGTGCACTATCTAGTACTCACAGGTTGTCGGAATGGCTGTGTAGGGGCAGTGGGCGGAGTTTCCATGCTTCTCTGCCGCGACGTGGCAAAGCTCTTCCTGCGAGCACGAGCGTGCTCTGAAACACACACAACACACAGAGAGAGAAAGAAAGATAATTATTCCACAGAAACACACACACACACACACACACTGGGTTGCTGTCAGTGTTTTGTCTTGTTTTGTGGTGATTCATCCCTCAGGACAGCAAACCTTTACAGAACTTACATTCCTGCTGCTATAAATACACACACGCAGCCTCCATCTCTGCATCGCTCTCTCTCTTCAGTCCCACATATTCATCATGCGGCTCTCAGTATAATCGCAGCAGAAATAAAGCCAGAGGGTTCATGGAAACACAAGTTCACCGTCGAGGATTGATTCGTTGGCTCTCCATCTACTGTTGAAATCTCCGCCCGCTCCACTCAGACGTCGGTAATACCTGGAGTTCTGGATGCGCGCTGATATTCGCGACGCTTTCTCTCTGAAAGTACTTGACTTGCCACTTCTAGATCTAGAAACATTTCAGTGTCAAACCCCTGAGCCGTAAATAACCAGGTAACTCGAGATGTAACGATGAACCGTGAGCTGGTTGAAAAACGATTCAAATATGTCACGATTCAAAACTGTTCAGATGCTAAACAAATCGCGATACAGCTGGAGTTTATATGAATGTGTCTCTGAGGGGAACTGACTGTCTTTAGAAAAATTCACGTGATATTTTCTTTTCATCTTGCCTCTGAACGATGCATATTAAAGTAGTGTTCATTAGCACAGCTCTGCTTTGTTTACAGCGGTAACCAAGGAAACACTGTATCATTGTTGTTCATAAGCGCAGCGCTGCTTTGTTTACAGCGGTAACCAAGGAAACACTGTATCATTGTTGTTCATAAGCGCAGTGCTGCTTTGTTTACAGCGGTAACCAAGGAAACACTGTATCATTGTTGTTCATAAGCGCAGTGCTGCTTTGTTTACAGCGGTAACCAAGAAAACACTGTATCATTGTTGTTCATAAGCGCTTTGTTTACAGCGGTAACCAAGGAAACACTGTATCATTGTTGTTCATGAGCGCTTTGTTTACAGCGGTAACCAAGGAAACACTGTATCATTGTTGTTCATGAGCGCTTTGTTTACAGCGGTAACCAAGGAAACACTGTATCATTGCTGTTCATAAGCGCTTTGTTTACAGCAGTAACCAAGGAAACACTGTATCATTGTTCATAAGCGCTTTGTTTACAGCGGTAACCAAGGAAACACTGTATCATTGCTGTTCATAAAGCGCCACCTGCTGGCAGAGAGTGAATCTGCGTCTCATTCAGCTCGTCTGCTGTTTTCTTCAGATATGTTTTTATGTAGTATAGTTTCACAAAATTATTTGTTTTTGCTTCGGATGTTGAAATGATACCGTCTCTAATTTAGATTAAAAACTGCTCATGCTGCACGTACGCAGCATCTTTGTTCGGATCATGATTAAAATGCAGTGGTTGCTTCTCATTTTAAATGGAAAGAGCTCAGACAAAGCCTTAGTTTGCTTATATGAAGAGATTTCTTTTATTTGTGTAACTTATTTGATTTGGGGTTTGTCTTAAAATTTCAGTTTAGTTTTGTTATATTTCAATTTCACAAAGAAACGTGCAGCAATAGCCTAATAAAAGGACAGCTTTTCATTTACTGTATAATGTCTTCAATCTCATTTTGTTAAAAAAAAATCATGAGAAAATCGAATCGTGAGTGAGTGAATCGTCACGTCCCTACAGATAACTGGACCTCCATTAGGCTACATCCACCCAATCAGTTAAGGCCCGTTCACACCATGCACGATTACTATAAAGATAACAATACAGTTCTAAAAATTGTTCTCAGTATTAAAGAATAGCAGAGTCCACACCACAGCTATAATCATATATATATGATTCTAACAATATATTCTAATATTGTTAGAATCACTTTCAAAACATTTTGGGTTTTTTTCCAGCTGATGAACGATAAAAACATTGACACCCAATCAGAATCCTGCTATAACGAGCTGGAGAATTTAAAGCGGCAGACGAGCGTGCACTGAGAATAACAGATGATATTGTTCGCTGGTGTGGACGCTAATATAGTTATCATTCTTGTTGTGAACGGGGCTTTAGTCTCCGCCCACTCACTCAGACTCCACCCACTCAGCTCCCCCTCTAAAAAATGTGAATGTAAAATTGTAAACTAATAGATATTGTGATATTTTTTCCCAGGCGGTTCATTTCTAATTAATAGTTAATTTCCCGGGTGGATTTCTCTTGAAAATACTGTATACAGACAGAAAACAAACACATTTTCCCCATGTTTTTAGGAGTGAAATGTTGTATAAATCAGTGTGAAAGAAATATGAATAAACCTATCAGTTAAAAACCTTCAGAATACAGAGAGAAATACAACTTTTGTAAAAATAAACGTTTTGGTGTTTGTAAATGCTGCTGAAGTGGAGAAACCAACTTTTGAACACAAAATTTCATGTTTAATTCAATGTGTCACTTGCCATTTCTTTATACTTATTTGTTAAATTTACTAGCAATTAACAACTGAAAACTGTTTAAGTAAATCCTACACCATTTTTTCAGTGTACACTACAGGATTATAATTGTTAACTAAAAATGAAACATTTTCAAAAGCACATTTCTATGTATTCTCTGTTGTAACTGTCTGTCATCACATGCACACACAGCAGTATTTGTATTTTTAGTGTATGGTGTTCATTAAGATATCTAAAGAGCCTTTTATAAGAACAGACACCTTCTACTCCCAGGCTGTTTTGCCTTTTATTACCCATTTCATGGGTTTTAAATATTTATTTTCACATTTAAGCTCAGCTCGGAGATGTAAATGACTAATAACTCCTCACGGCATAACATTTTAAAGCTGCGCTGTATTTTACATTTGTTTATGTGTCCAAGAAATTTGTCAAATTACTTCTACTCCTTAAAAATATACGATAAAAACTCCAGTCAGATGCTCAACACAAACGCATATCCCTCAGATCATCATCCATTTAACAGCAAACCATGAAGTGTTTTTTCCTGTAAGCGATCAGACCCTCGCACCACTTCACCTGACCGCAACACGCAAGTGTTCTCAGCGCCGCTCGATTACGGGCTAGAAATAGATCTGTGTCGTTCCTCAGTCAGATCTGAACTCTTGAAGCTGGAGTGTTTGGGAAACCTGTTAGAAAACAATCATCAGAGGTGCAAGTCATCAGCCAAAACTGAAATTGTGTTGAGTATGTGTTCACTCTCAGGCCGTCCGAGATCAGGATGAGTTTGTGTCTTCATCAGGTTTGGAGAAATGTGTCTCTGCATCAGTGTCTCAGTAATGGATGCTCTGCAGTGAATGGGTGCCGTCAGAACGTCAAAAGCGTCTTAATGCTGGATGTTTTTCAGCTTTTGTCTTCTCCAGATGTTAACTGAAGGACTGGAGTGGTGTGGATTATTGTGATGTTTTTATCAGCTGTTTGGACGCTCATTCTGACGGCACCCATTCACTGCAGAGCATCCATTGCTGAGACAGTAGCTATGTTTCCAAAGATTCTAATTAAATTTATGCACAAAAATGGAATATCGCATAAAACATTTGCGAATAAAGCACCGTTTCCATCCAAAGAGTCCAAGAGAACAAAAGCGTTACTTCCTGGTAAACTGGCACTAAATATCACTAAGAAAACTAGGAGAAGCCACTGAATAATAATTTTCATATATGTGACCCTGGACCACAAAAGCAGTCATAAGCAGCACAAGTATATTTGTAGCAGAAGGGTCAAAATTATACATTTTTCTTTTATGCCAAAAATTATTAGGATATTAAGTAAAGATCACGTTCCATGAAGATATTTTGTAAATTTCCTACCATAAATATATCAAAACTTAATTTTTGATTAGTAATATGCATTGCTAAGAACTTCATTTAAAGGAGATTTTCTTAATATTTAGATTTTTTTGCACCCTCAGATTCCAGATTTTCAAATATTGTCCGATCCTAACAAACCATACATCAATGGAAAGATTATTTATTCAGCTTTCAGATGATGTATAAACCTCAATTTCAAAAAATTGACCCTTCTGATGGTTTTGTGGTCCAGGGTCACATATGATAAATGACTTGCGCCTCAGAGCGAGCAGACGAAACACAATAGATGATGTCACTGTATCCCGTCTCAAAAGTCACATGACTTTTTGGATGCGCAAGGAGGAATTTATTTGGTAAATGTGTTTCCATCGTAGTTTATGCGCATCCAGAGTGTTTTTATGTGATATTCCAAAATGCGCATAGAAATAGGTGGATGGAAACACAGCTAGTGATGTGATGATGCATTTCTCCAAATCTGATGAAGAAACAAACTCCTCCTCATCTCGGATGACCTGAGGGGGAGCACATTTACAGCTCATTTTGGGTCAACCGTTCCTCTAACGCCTCAGAAATGACACACCTGACCTTGACGTAAAGCTGCAGTCGATATGCTTTTTGCCGCTGCTGAATCAGGACACACAGGCTGACAGCGGAGTGACGTCTGTGTGCTTTACAGTCTTTAATAATCCGTTATGAGTTTATGACGTCTCTTCTTCTCTCCGGGTTGGGTTATGACAGGGTTTTTACAGGATTATGAGATTTGTGAGCGCAGGAACAGTTTTGGGAATATCAGCCGTACGCCACTGTGTGATCTATAAACACGAGCATTAATCATCTGCGTCTGATCTGATTCCAGCCTGCATCAATTACACAATGACACTAAAAATATAACAAACATGAAATCACCGCAGATGTTTCATCAGGACTGGAAGAAAACACGCAGATCGTTTGAAACATCTCATAAGACGATCACAGTCAGTAATCCAGGAATACGAGGCTTCCACGAGCTTCTGAAGATCTCGTATCGACACTCACAAAGCCACCGCAGAGCTGCACAAAAAAGCCTCATCAAATCAGTTTTGCTTTTTCACAAATCTGTTTTCATTTTTTTCCATTTTAATGCTTAAATTGAATTTCAGTAGCCAAAAAACATGTGTAATTAATTAAAATCATGAAACGTATACAATTTAGCAACATTTTAGTCAAAGTTTAACAAAAAAAAAAAAAAAAAACATTTTAGGGCCCTATGAAATCGGATTTATTTTTTCTGTATTTCTGTGTTCTCCAGTTTATTTTTTTCTGGATTTCCATTTAATGGTTTAATTAACTTTCATTAATAATATCTAATCAATTAAATTTGTAAAACTTTTGTCAAACAATTTAATAATTTATTAACCTGTATTACTTTTTTGTAGATTTATGATTTAATACAAATTTATTACTAAAAACGGTGGTAATCAAATGAAGGCATGAAACACTAACAATGTAATGAAATCAAATCAAGCAAAAATTAACTTTTTTTTTTTGTTAAGGTTTACTGTTAAAATCAAAACATTTTTTAAAAATTACTGTTTTTATTATTAAGAATTTTAATATGATATAATAATAATAATAAAATATTATTATTATTATTGAGAAGTACATTCTAATGTACAATAGTAATATATTTCTGTTATTTTGACGGGTTGTCATGAAGGTTTTTATATGATATAACGATGCTTCTATCAAAATAAAATGGGGATTTCTTTTTGCATGCAGAACATACAAACGTCATATTTCAAAAGCAGTCGTTTTGCACTCAGAAACGTAATTTGATTAAGTGTACAGCCCTACTTTTGATTTATTCAACCAAATTTCTGTGACGTTCTGCATTATTCAGTAAATTCCATTATTATGGCTGCATTGAGTCATAAAAATCATAATGAGCTTATATGATCAAGAATAACATGCCATTATGAGCGCGGATGAGATTAATTAGGACTGAAAATCTGGACCTGTTTCTGCGAGCGACTTTCTGTTGCTAGGGTGTTCTGGGTCGTTGCCAGGGTGTTGCTATGAAGCTGCTCCTTCTGTATTTGAGGAATCAGCGTAACCAGCGCTGATGTGCGTCTTCTGACGTTAAGTTTCCTCTCGCTCGTTTTGTCCTTCTGTTTCTTGAAGTTTTGTTCTGAATTCGAGGTCTTTTGTTTGGTCGTCATGGAAACTGCCTCCGTTTAAGCAAAAAAGACACACGGAGCTCAGCGCTCGCAGAACACACAAGCTTCATGCATACGAACACAGAAAGACTTTAATTAGTCATAAAACCGCCGAGCTGCTCGGATTGTAAATTACGCTTTCAATTCGCCTGGGTGCGATCGGGTCGCGCACGAAACACACACACAAACACACACACAAACACACCCACGCACGCCGAACGCCATTCTGGATGTTAATGCAATGTCAGGCTGAAGTGTGTGTGTGTGTGTGTGTGTGTGTGTGTGTGTGTGTGTGGGTGGGAATCGCTGAGAGCATCGCTGATACACGTATCACACACACACACACACACACACACACACACGCTTGAGGAAGGGTCTCTGTGTGGGCGCGTTTGAGCAGCAGCATCTCACCGGAGAGAAAACGCAGAGAACATGAACCTCTGTCCATCATCATCATCATATACATGTGCTTCAGTTCACAAACAGCAGCAACAACAAGCTTCATTAACACTCATTATTTACTCACCCGCATGATCTCCTGTTCTCACGCAGGACTATTACTGTTGACTAAAACAACTGAAAACAATTCTTTTAACTGAAATAAAGTATTAATATTAAAAAAGTAAATGTTGCAAAATTTAAAATGTTGCATTAGCTACTAACTGACATAAGTTGAAGCACTAAATGTACTGGAAATAAACTGGAAAATGGAAATAGATAAACTAAAACTGAACTAAATATTAATATTAGATGAAAAAATATAAATGTACATTAGAAATGTTGGCTACTAACCGGCAAAGGTTTAAGTTGAAGCAAATGAACTAAAAACAGTAATAAACTAAAACAACTAAAACTATTAAAACATAACATATGATAAATAAAAAATAAAGTTAAAATAAAATATAAATATACCATAACATTTTCATAATTCTTGTCACCACTGTCAATATCACAGAAAAACTAATACAAGCCTAAAAAAGAGAAAAAGAGAAAAACTCAAGCTCACTGAAGATCCAGTAAGTAATTAATTACAAGCAACAGGACAAAAACTACAATAAATAAATGCTACATACATTGTATAAATGAATTAAAAACACTGCATAGTTTTCTTTCTCAGCTGTTTACTTTCACTTAAGACCTAAATAACTGTGTTTGCAAGGATACTTGCAAAGACAAGGGATGGGCTTTTTAAAAAAATATTGTGTTTGAATATTTGGGCTCATAAAAAAGGAATATTTGTTTATTTAAATGAGGTTTAATGAGAAATACGTTATTTTTAAAAATCGTGTTTTTGTCATGATTTCTGAAAAAGCTTATGATTAGGCATTATACACAACAATGCTCTACAACAAAGTTACGTAAAATCTTTTAGTTGAAAACGTGTGTATGAATGAATGAAGCATTTATATAGCGCTTTTATTGTGTATTGCTATACACCGGGTGTGTCTCACTCGTTCTTAAAAGTGAAGCTGCGGGCTGTATGATCGCCCCCTGGTGGCTGGCTGCAGTACAGGTCATAAACCCCGCCCTCTCCATGTAAACGAATGGGACTCCAGTCAAAATAAAAAAATTAATTACACTTCCAATACAATTTTCCGAAATATGGTTTTGGTCATTTAAGGTAATTGTTATCACGCTGATATATGTTCAATTGTTCATTTTTGTGATACGTTTGATTTTAGCTAGTAATTTGATGCTATAAAAATGGGGCGTGTCGTTATGGTTGATTGGGTCTGCGGGAGTTTGGGCGGGAGTTTGATTCCGCGGCTCCACCTCACAACTCTACTGCGCAGACTCTGGCTCCAAACGAATCTCTACTGCGCAGACTCTGGCTCCAAACGAATCTCTACTGCGCAGACTCGGGCTCCAAACGAATCTCTACTGCGCAGACTCTGGCTCCAAACGAATCTCTACTGCGCAGACTCGGGCTCCAAATGATGTCATTTACTGAAGATGGCAGCGGCCATACTGAGATGTATTCGCTTCACTTTTCTATAGTGGATGGAGACGGAGATGCGTCGTCCATCTTTTTTACAGTCTATGCTATACACCCAAAGCGCTTTACAATCACGTGGGGGGATCTCTTTTTTTGTAGGCTAAACAAAAAAAATAATTTGATCAAAAGTAATTCCATTTTGTATGATTTAGTGGTTCAACAGATCACACGGTTCAGATCATATTACGGTGGTTTTTGAGGCACGGATTGGATCGAGTTGGGAATGGGGCATGCAATGACTGTGGCAACTTTAACATTTGAAAGGATACTATGGCAAAGTTATTGCTTTCCTTATTCAAACAGATTTTTTTTTTTCAAGAATATATGGTTGACCTGAAGAATGAAAGCTATATCATACACAAGGAAAATTATGAGCTATATCACCGCTTATCGACTCCAGGGGCATGACGAAACACTTAGCTCACCAGATGAGACAAAATACAGATACTTGGTTCACTAGAACGAGACAATATTTGAATACTTTTTAAGAAATTTTCATTGACAAAATATTTGTCTTTTAATTACAATAAGTAAAACACTGCACTTGTATTTTGAAATATTTTAAGTAATCTAGGGCTGTAACTAATGATTATTTTGGTAATCAAGTGATCTACTGATTATTTTGACAATTGACTAATCTGATATTTTTAGTAACACAAACAGGCGTAAGTGAAAACCAGGCTTTAGTATGACTATTTATATATATATATATATATATAAACTAACGATGAGGCAATAATAATTGGCTCAAATAAAATATCAATAAATAAAATACATAATGTAATATGCTTATACATAATACGAACATAACCAATTTAAGTACATCATGTATTATAACAAATATGTGCAGAGGGCGCCAACAGCCTGGTGATGTTTCACTTTACAGCGTGATTAAACAATGTTTAAATCCATTAAATTTTAATATTTGGCCACATGCAGAAACTTTTACTTTGAAATCGCGATGTATAACATGGCATATTTAGACATAGGTTGATGTATTCTCCTGTGTTGGCAAAGGTTTATAAATGATTTACATTACAAATCTAGTGCGATAATGAATACTGTTTTCCCAGATGAACGTTAAGCAATTCAATTTCACAGCGTATACAGAGGAAGAGTTTAGCCCTTTCACACAAGTTACAGTCTTTACTGGTAAATTAACGGTAAGTTATCATTAACTGTGCGCTCACACCAGACGCGACTTGCACGAATAAATCACGCTATTCGCGCGTAGTTAGACGCTTGAACATTTTGAGTTTACTCGCTTCTTTCGCATGTGAAATTCGCTTCATTTGCGTGTGAAATTCACTTCATAACAGACGCGAATTCGCATCAAGGAGGGGCTTCTGCCAGGCGGCTCCAGTCTCATTACACTACACTGGTCCAATCACAAATAACTATTTTTTACTATACTATTGTGAGTGTATTTGCAATAGGATATAATTAGAACGAATGTACAAATGTTTGCCATAAGAAGGCTATTCTAATATTAACAGAGAAATAATATTTTTATGTAACAAATAGTCTATAAATTATGATTTACTGTGTTGTGCACAAAGTAACACACCAAGCAAGATCCTTTTTATTCCTGTTTCTGTAAAAGTACGAAGATGTATCGTACAGCTCCGGGTGTCCACATACAGCGGCGATGACTTTGTCGTCCATTGTTGTGTCAGATTTCTGCCTCCCTCGCTACGTCGTAATCACGTCACTACTAGAGCAAGCTCTTGATTGGTTAACGCGCCGCAAATTTTTGCCAATGTTCAGATTTTTCAACTCGTTAAGCGCATCAAATGTCCGAAATGCGTCATTCGCGCCGCCTCAGTCGCACAAATCGCATCATTCTCGCCACAAGATGTCTATTCGCGTCTTTGCATTGACTTAACATGTAAATCACTCGCGCTTAACGCTTCATTCGCGTCTGGTGTGAACGCACCTTGAGAGATCATGTGTGAACAGGACCTTTTCAAAAATCCCAGTAAATTTGTTCTGGGAATCATATCGTTCTTATGGAGATGACATGATTACTCTGAGCTGTTTATAAAGCTCCGCTGCTTTTTAATTAGTTTTTCCATGTAAATATGCGCTAGATGGACATCTTTGACCATCGCGCCTCGCAGTTTTTTGTCGCGCTTCTCCATTCATCAGGGCTGCGACTCTGATACTATTATGTGCGTCTCATGTTTATAAGAGCAAAAAATTCTGATTGGCTAGTAATGTTAGTTTGGTTGAGAGTGCAAGCTGTGCTCCTCTCATACCATTGGTAGGCGAACTCATTGCCTCGAAAGTGATATCAACAAGTTTTTTTTTAAATGTAGGATTATTTTTTTCTGCAGCCATACGCTGCATGCCGGAGATCCGGCATGGTGCCGAAGAACTTTAAGCCCGGCATTCTGTGATGAAATACAATCAACTTGTTGACCTTCTCCTCAGCGCCACACAGTGCATTTAGCTATAAGTGATTTTTATTTTGCATGCATAAGATTTATCCCTGCATTTACGGTCAGCAAAGCAAAACGTAGTAAAATTCGAATAGTGTTTTTATTTTTCGAATAATAATTACAGATCAAGTATTCAAATGTTCGACTATTTGTGCACACCCCTAGCAAAGAAGGGCATTTTCATACTTTTAAATATGTGTAAAAGCAACCAAAATATTCACGCTGTCTATATTCAAAGTGCGCGGCTCACAAACTGTGCACGCATATAACGATGTTGTTTAGATTTCAGCCGCTTAAAATCACTGTTTTTAAACTGCAATGATTAAACAAAATGTGTGCAACCGATAAAATATTGTGACCACGGCGCACCGCAACTTGACGCGAGTGCATAACCGCAATTAAGACGATAGTCCAAAATCTCTACCGGTTAATCCTGTCTACCAGCATATCGCACGCTCCTATATATAACAAAAATAATGAAAATGACAAAAGGACAGAGCAAAATTACAAAAAATTTTATTAATAGTTACTGAAAATTTAAAATATTCAAAATATTTCTAAAAATTATACTAGCAGTAATAAGTAACAGTACACAAATACTGCACTAAAATAAAACTGTTTCCATGGAACACAAGTAAATGCTTTTTGACACACACATTATAAGAATATGATAAAAATATTGGCAGCACTTTACTTAAAGCCAGTAAATGAACTATTAGAGCACTATAATGCACTATTAAAGTATTCTTAATACATTAATTAGCCTATACCTTGTAATGCAGCTCATAATGTATTGTAAAACACATTATAGCACTTATCTATTCAATGCTGCAGCTTATGAAAGTGTAATTCATTAAAACACATGATAAACAACCAATGTCATATATATGTAATCAGCAAATATTATAGTGCTTTTGAACTTTTATTATATTTACTGTTATTATGCATCATAATGCATATTAACTATTATTATTTAAGAGATATAATGCATTTATAATTTATAAAACATTAGACAAAGGTTTGAAGATTTCCGAAGTCATCTGATGATGCATTGCATGAGAAACATTTATACTGATGCATCTGTCAGACACTGCATTCATGCTATACAAGCCTTTCTTGGAGATCGAACCCATGAACATTAAAGAAAACGTGAAATTGGTTACTCAATGAGTAAAGCTCTCACGTGAAATATGAAGGTTTAGCATCATGGTGTTCATTTACGAGACTCTAGAGAACAAATGACTTGTCATTGTCTTCTGTTATTTGATTCAGTGAGAGTGAATAATCACCTAAATTTCATGCAAAGCATCTTCAGAAGACACTGAATGTAGCGCACGAGTTGCATGGACTGTTATGCTGTTTTTTGGCACAGGCTGAAGTAAGGACAGAATGTTTATTTTTGTGAACTATCACTTTAAGCTGACAGCTGATCTGGAGTCAGTAAAGATCATATATGAATAATATATCAATCATCTGTGTGGATCTCTGCTGGAGCAGATCACATCACATTCATCTCTTCATCAACTCACCACGACAGACTCAGCCGAAATATTAAAATGATTAGCTGTTTCACATCTGGCTTCACCGTACGTTTGCCAATCACACTACAGTCTGTGCAGCTCAGCTGTGAAATGATCGGATGCTGCTCTGTACGTACATACACTGATTGATCATATGCTGTTTTTAACAGCCTGAAGAAGCGTTTTACAAACTACAACAGAATTAAGGACTTTTTTTTTTGCATTATTTTGAACTATAAGAATTCAGTTAAATATATTATATACCCTAATGTAATTATTTGCATTATATATTACATATTTACACATTATATTTAGCACTACAAGAATGCAACTTAATGCATTAAATAATTCACAGTAAATTATTTTGGTTTATATTTTTGCCTTATATTTTAGTGTTATAAGAATTACATTTATTGCATTATATGCATTGCAGTATATTCAATACTTTGCATTATACATTTGCGTCATGTATTATATATTTTTGCACTGCAGTTAAATTTAATACATAATATTCTTTGCATTACAGAAATCTGGTATAAAATTGCTAAAATAATTGGTTAAAAAAAAAGTCATCTGTTTTATCAGACTAAACTGATTACATAAATAAACTAATATTGGCTACTAGTGATGCAGTTACTGATATATTGTGCATTGCTGAAAAATGTCCTAATTGTCTTTGGCAACTCACTTCAATTTAATGCATTATATACTTTGCAGTAAATTTATTTCTTTGCATTATATATTACATATTTTTGTATTTTATTTGTGCCCTATAAGGATTCAATTTAATGCATTATATTCTTTGCAGTAAATTGAATCCTTTGCATTACATTTGTGCACTATAAAGATTCACTTGAATGCATTATGCAAATAAACAAATATGGCCTAACACTGATGCATTGCACACCCACACTAATGCACTGATTGTTTTCGGCCGTGACTGATACAGCAGCTCAGGTATCAGATATCAGACACGACTGTACTCACCTCACCACTGTAAAACACTCCTCATCAATAACCCAACCAGCTGCAGTCACTCTATACCAGCATTTAAACCAGAACACACTGCAGAACATCAACTGTGTGTGTGTGTGTGTGTGTGTGTGTGTGTGTGTGTGTGTGTGTGTGTGTGTGTGTGTGTGTGTGTGTGAGAGAGATCAGAGCATTATTGCAGCCCTGGAATGTAATAAAAGTGTTTCCAGTGGAAGAAATCCACTCAATATCAGCAAACCTCCAGAGATCTACAGCGACAGACCCAAACCAGCACTGGATTCACTCTCATTGTCATGAAGTTTAGCATTTCTCAACTTTCTGACGCTCTCACCGCTCAACCCCACAGGAGCCTGTCGCCATACAGAGCGACTGAAAACAGTGAAGTCAACCATCACTAGTGCTAGTGCTGCTAGTGATCTGATCAGAGCTTGTGAGTGATTCCTCAATCATGTGTGCTGCAGAACAGACCATAATATCACCGAGACTGACCCTAGCAACAGCATAGCAACCATGCACAGCAAACACCACTCACAATTCCTGCATGTAAAGATCCTGTTTAATTCAATATATGTTGGAGATGACTGCGCTCTCATTAATCATAAAAACGTTTAACACATTCCACCATATTTAACCCACAGCAGAAAATGTCAAAAAAGTGTGCAGATTCTGTGTGGGCCGCATTGAAAACTGTTTTCGGCAGAGATCCACAAGCTACAGTAGCTATGCTGGGAATTAAAGACGAGCAAGCCCAGTATGCAGTATCTATACCAACTACATTCTCAATATGTATACAATGCCTACTATTTTTATGAAATATTATGTAAAACAGTATGCATACCATCTAAATCTTTCTGAATATACAGGCATACTGTTTTCAATAAAATAGTATGTGAAACAGTATGCATACCATCTACATCTTTCTAAATATATTTCATATGCCGTGTACTACTTTTATAAAAAAAATACTTTGTGAAACAGTATAGTGTGTATCTAAATATTTTTGAATATGCATGATATACTGTGTGCCATTTTTATAAAATAGTATAAGAAACAGTATGCAATATGCATAGCATCTAAATCTTTCTGACTACACACAATATAAAGCATACTATTTTAATAAAAGAGGATGTAAAACAGCATGCATTCTAAATCCTCCTGAATATACATGTATATTGTGTTCTAATTTAAGTATGCAATATGCATAGCATCTAAATATGCATGGTACACTGCATACTACTTTAAAAAAAACAGTATGTGAAACAGTACGCAGTGTGCGTACCATCTAAATATTTTTGAATATACATGATATACTGTGTACCATGTTTATAAAATAGTATATAAAACAGTATGCAATACGCATAGCATCTAAATCTTCTAAATATGCATGGTACACGGCATACTACTTTTACAAAATAGTATGTGAAACAGTATGCAGTGTGCGTACCATCTAAATATTTGTGAATATACATGATATACTGCAGACTTGAATAAAATAGTATGTGAAACAATATGTAGTATGCATGATACATTGCATTAACATGATGCATTGCGTACAATTTGTATAAAATAATATGCAACAGCATGCATACCAACTCCTTCTGACTATACACAATATACTGCACACTATTTTTACAAAATGCCTTGTGAAACAGTACGCAGTGTGCACAGCTAGACTGTTGTCACATGATTTTGTTGCATTATGTTCAGCGCACATCATCCAGTTACAATCACAGAAAAACATCCAGATGTACTTTTACATGTAAATCCAAATTTTGTGGAAAAAAAAAAACATCTCGGCTTTAGTCAGTCTGATCCATTAATGAGCCAAGCAAGAAATTAATACGTCATATCGCATCCAGCTTGTCACAGTAATGTAAGTTCAAGTGCGACGCACTGCACTGTGGCATATACAGCATGTCTCGCAGTGTGCACTGTATGCATACTACACATTTCAGCAAATCCATGCATGAGACAGTTCAGCATATGCCAGGAGCAGTAAACAGTATTCTAGTGCACTACTGTAAACACACACTATCTAGGTGTGTGTTCGGTCGGTCTGTAGGGGGCAGCACTGAGCAGGGTGGGACACATAACAATCTACAGTTAATCAGGAGCACTGCAATAATAACACACTACTGTACATGAGGAAGATATCTATATGTGACACTGGACCACAAAACCAGTCATAAAGGTCAGTCTGAATAAATAAGCTTTCCATTGATGTATGGTTTGTTAGGATGTCATTAATATTTGGCTGACATATTTGAAAATCTGTAATCTGAGGGTGCACAAAAAAATCTAAATATTGAGAAAATCGCCTTTAAAGTTGTCCAAATGAAGTCCTTAGCAATGCATATTACTAATCAAAAATGAAATTCTGATATATTTACAAAATATCTTCATTTGAACATGATCTTAATATCCTAATGATTTTTGGCATGACAGAAAAATCAATCATTTTGACCCATGCAATGTATTGCTGGCTATTTATAATCACTGCAGACTCACTTAAACCCTGAAAGAAACAGTGTATCGTTATTTGCTGTCCTAAAGATCAATTTCGAGCGAATTAGTCCTCAGACTGTAACTTACAGTGAAGTGAAGCTCAGGTTTAGTTTGCGAGTTCTTACCGGAGAAGAGAGAGCGCAGGCGTCGGGCCTCAGCGCGTCTCTCCGTCCGTCGGTCTCTCCGCTCCAGTAACTAACGTTATCATGGAAATGTTCAGTGCGTTCCTCAGGCATCGGTCATATTCTCACTGTCCTCAGATCAGTTCTGTCAGGCGGGAGAATCACTGTCTAACTCTGTCCTCACGCGAGTCGAGTTTGCTGCGGACATGTGCAGTGCTCTTCTTCATCACCGGCTCGTTATAAACAGAGAAATTCATCCCTCGTTCATCGATATCTCACGCGTGATCAGCGCGCGGTGCTCTCCGCGTCCTGCGGCGGCTGCTCCTCGGTCTTCAGTCCGGCTGTCGCTGCGCTCCGCTCGGCCCGCGCTCGCTCGAGTCTCCGCTGCCGTTTCCAGGGTGACGCGCAGATTCCCGCCGGCGCTCATCGTTCGCTCCGTGGTGAATGCGGCTGGCGCGCACGCGGCGGGTTTGTCATTTCGCCGACTTGCGAGCGATCGCGAGCGATCTTCATCCCGTTACTCCCGCATCGTCGAAAATAAACGCGATATTCAGCGCGACTGTTAGACGCGAGCCGGGAATGATCCTGCGTGGGCGGACCGCGCGCGCATCACCCTCCTCATCCTCATCTTCATCTCACACTGACAGAAGAAAAAAACCATACAGCCCTACAGCGCGCGTCTGACAGACTGAAGAGAGATCTGCTACTACGCTCCCGCGCGCGCGAACACACCTCTAAAATAACGGCCGCGCAGTGTTTAAATCCTACCGTCTTTAACCGTCACCTTAAACATTTGAAACTTCAGCAACTGCCAGAATTTTAACCGTCAGTCTGGATGAGCGGCGGGAGTGGCGCGCTTCATTCACAACGAACCGAGTTCGATTCCCGCTGTGGAAGATATCAATTCCATTTTTTTTAATGATCAGGTAAAATAATCTGTTTGTCAGGTGATATTAGTGATTAGTCTTCGCTTCAACGGCTGTACTACTACATTCAGTGATTCTCATGACTAAAGTTCATTTAAATCTTAAAACGCAAAGATAACTTACTCTTAACGTGACGCTGTCAAGTCCCATTCTGTGAATGCTTCACATTATACGCGTCAGCAAATTAATGAAAAGGTATAAAACATAATTTGAGGGAGTGATTTTAAAATTCAGAACGGGATCTATCAAAATTGTGAATAACACACACTCACACCAGAGATGAGCCCGATCTCGGGTCACACACCCACTCAAAGAGCCACGCTCGCGATGGTTCGGTCCGCAGCCGCGCTACACAACGCAGCATGGAACAAACCAACTAGCGCGGGGGGGGGGGCGACTTGGCTGGTGGCACAACGACTTACAGTTTCCATGACAACCCAAGCCTTCAATCTGTGGATGGCCGTCCTCCATATTAAATAAGAACGAGTATAAAGCAAAAGGAAAAATAAAGAGAGAGAGAGAAAGATGGTTGGCCAAAGTGCTTTCGCTCCCCCGAGCCATCGCTTAACACACGGCTACGCGATCTGTAATTATTGTCGTGATGTTTTATTAACAAATTTCGGGAGGAGCTCGCACAGATAATTAACACGGCCAATTCCTCATCAGCAATCACACCACCTATCCAATCAGCACGAGAGAGAACCCCTATAAATAATCAAGCAATCCTACCTTTCATTATCTCTCGTCTTCCAGCATCCCTCCACCACCCCAACTCCTCATCTTCAGTCCGTTTCTACCCCAGCACGGGGAGGAGCACTCGGGTGGGGGGGAACGCTCTGGGTTCGGGCTAAATGCCGAGCTCGGACCCCTCTCCCCAAACAGGGGGAGTACCCTGGGCTCGGGAGCAATTACCGAGCTCGGAGCCCTCCCCCTGGACAGCACGCCAAATACGCATAATCTTTACTCAGTTTATTATAGGTAAGAGTGAACTCGTGAAATGGTTACCAGCAGAAAGGCTGTGTGTGTGCGCGCGCGCGTGTGTGTGTGTGTGTGTGTGTGTGTGTGTGTGTGTGTGTGTCAGCTCCTGAAATACAATCACATGTATCTGTGTTAAGCAAACGAAATCGTATACAGTAACACTATGTGTGTGTGAATTTTTCATGTTTATGTGTAAATATGTGTTTAAGTATGAATATAAATATATGAATAAGTAAATACAGCACCAGGACCTCCTGCTATGCATAAACAGGCTGGTATTCACACATAAAGGGTGCATGTATATTTCTGTATGTGTGCATGCACAGAAACATATAACATCAACATACTGACAGCAACTAGACACGAACCCTTTTATACTGAATACCAACAACTTTGGAGACTTGCCAGTGTTTATGAATACTTTTAGAATAATACAATATTAAATTCACAGAGACTTTTGCTAACTGCTTTCAATGAATAGTAGCTTAAGGGCCCACAGTTAACATCAAGAACGATATTTATAACAATAACTATAAAGATAAGGGCCTGCTGACACCAAGAACGATAATTATAACGATAAATGTTTACGTTAAAGGCATGTTGACACCAAGAACGATAACTATAATGATAAACTTTAATGTTGACACAAGAACAATAACTATAATGTTAACGTTAAAGGCATGTTGACACCAAGAACCATAAATATAATCATAAATGTTAATGTTAAAGGTTAAATATAAGCGATGAAGATAAACTGGGAAAAAAACACTTTGAAAGTGATTCCAAAAATATTGTTCATCTGTGTTGTTATCGTTACTGTTGGGGTGTGAACTTCTTTTAAATTTAGAATGATTTTTAAAACTATTTTATCTAAACTGTTTTACAGTTATTATTATAGTTATTGCTGGTGTGAACAGGCCTTGAGAGCGATTATTAACTTTACATTATATTTATTGGCGATGGTGTGAACAAGCTTTTAGACTGATTATTAAAACTTCTTTATAGTTATCGTCCTTTGTGTGAACGGCCTGTAAAGTTATTATTAAGCTTTATTCTTATAGTTATCATCTATGGTGTAAAAGGTCCTTTAACCTGCTTGAAAACTCAAAAAAATTTACATATCTATGATGTCAATGCGCCATATTTGCATTCTGTCCAGTGTCAGTTCTGCTACATCATCTGACAGAAACACTAGGAACTTTTTAGCACAAAAAAGGAGCGTATAATGCACTGTTATTAGACAAATCAGGCTGTGCTCATACTACACTGATGATAGGTTATCTGTGCTGTATGCATATTGTAGTGTATATGTAAAAACCTAAGTATGTGTGTGTGTGTGTGTGTGTGTGTGTGTGCGCGTGCGCGTGTGTGTGTGCGTGTGTGTGCGTGCGTGCGTGTGTGTGCGTGCGTGCGTGAGGGAGTGTGTGTGTGTGTGTGTGTGTGTGTGTGTGTGTGTGTGTGTGAGAGTGAGTGAGTGAGTGTGAGTGTGTGTGTGTGTGTGTGTGTGTGTGTGTGTGTGTGTGTGTGTGTGTGTGTGAGAGTGTGTGTGTGTGTGTGTGTGTGTGTGTGTGTGTGTGTGTGTGTGTGTGTGTGAGAGAGAGAGTGTGTGTGTGTGTGTGTGTGTGTGTGTGTGTGTGTGTGTGTGTGTGTGTGTGTGTGTACCTGACTCAGGATGTGGTCTGCTGTCTGCAGGTACGCTGACGGTCCTGCGCAGCAGTTTGTGTCGGTGAGAGACTGGACGATGATCATTCATCAGCAATGGATGAACCTGAAAGCACACAAACACACAAACACACACTCATCTCATCCGTCTATAACACTGACAATCATCATAACAGTGTGACAAGAGTTCCTGCACTTTCATTATAGCTAAATAAGCAATTAATACATGGGCTTTTTTATTTTGATTTTATTTAATGATTATTATATTATTTTTTATTGCAAAATCTGTCTAAATACAATATAAAACCTTGATTTGTGTAACACTGTGTAACAAGCAATAAACAAAATCGAACCCATGACCTTGACACTGTCTAGTGTTCACGTAGATAATGAAGTTATAGTTACATTATTTGCTAGATTTGGCTGTGTTTAATGCAAAATATAAATAACATTTTAATGCAAAATAAAATAAGATAAAAATAACTAACTAACTTATTGTACTAACTGTGCTCATCCACAATCAAACTATCATACAGGTCCCATCATATAAATATCTTGGTGTCTTTTTTGATAATTCATGTAGATCATCTCTGTAGTGGGTTACAACAACGGTTGCATTTCTTACGTCGTCTGAGAATTCATGGTGTTGATCAAGAGTTTATGATAATCTTCTATCAGGCAGTTCTTGAGAGCTTAATTAGGTTCAGCATCACAGTCTGGTTTGATAATCTGTCTGTGCAGCTGAGAACTAAATTGTTCCGGATGATTCACACTGCTTGGAGAATTATTGGTGTTCAAGAACAGATATCATTGCAGATTATTTATGAACAGGCTACTTTAAGGCAAGCTAATAAGATTGTCTGTGATCCATCTCATGTTTTGTACAGAGTATGAGGTGTTGCCTTCTGGGAGGAGGTTTAGAGTACCCCGTTGCAGATTGAATAGATTTAAAAACTCATTTATTCCTGTGTCTATAAAGCTGTTAAATAGTGGCAGTATGGACCAGTAATTAAGCTTTTTAAGCTCTCTCTCTCTCTTTCTCCTTTTATAGTATTAAGAGTAATTATTTATTTATTTATTATTATTATTATTTATTTATTTTTTTATGTATCGCAGTGTATCGCAGAATAATGCTGTTATTGTTCATTTTTTATTGTTTGTGTTTGTTGATTATTGTGTGTTAATTGTGAGCTGGCTGATGTTTCCCACATGCGGGACAATAAAGTTTTCCTTACCTTACCTTATTTTTCTAAATAACAATTCTAACCTTTATGAATAAGGTACTGTACATTATAATGCATTTCATCTTTTCATAAATAATGAAAAATAATAATGCAACTAAAGTTGAAATTTTAACGCAAGTATATATATATATATATATATATATATATATGTACAGTATGTATCAGTGTTGGGGAAAGTTACTTTTAAAAGTAATGCATTACAATATTGCGTTACTCCCTAAAAAAGTAACTAATTACGTTACTTATTTACTTTTTATGGAAAGTAATGCGTTATGTTACTTTTGCGTTACTTTTTAAATGAGCAGGGCTTGATTGTTTATTTTTAATATAAAAAGTTCTATTTATAGCAAATGTAAAAGCTATAAATGCGTCCTATTCTGAGTTTGCATTTCACTGTTTTAATTCATTTTGATGAATACGGAATCTGTTTTTTTGCCAGTGAGATGAATTAATGCACAATCACATTTAGTCTAGAACAGTAACGTCATGTTCACGCCTCTGTGCTTCCAATTTCTCCCAACATGGGGACAGGAGACTTGTCAGTCAATAAATGGGAAAACAAAGTAACTGGCGTTATTTTCTTAAGATATTTTCTTGTAAATTAAAAAAGTAACGTGTTACTTTACTAGTTACTTGAAAAAAGTAATCTGATTACGCAACTCGCGTTACTTGTAATGCGTTACCCCCAACACTGGTACATATATACATATATATATATATTATGGATGTGCATCTCCATAACTGAGGCCGATGCGATACGCATCTCGATGCATAGCCAATGATACGATACGATACAATACATGATACATTGATACATTCAAACATATGAAGCAGCTAGCGATGCGATGCGATTCACCCCTGTTACAATGTAGTGCGTTTCGATTCGATTCAACACAATACGATTCGATGCAATATGATGCAATTTAAAAAATATGATCGCTTTTATTTCTTTGGTTCAGACAGACAGCAAATCATAAATGAACTTGTGTCTTCTGACATGTAACGCCTCGAGGCCTGTTTCATAAAACAAGTTTACCAAATAGGCCAGGCTCATATCAGTTAGTCTGACTCACTGACAAATGATTTGATTCCATAAAGCAGATTTAACAACGATCAACCTCAGTCACCTTTCTCTCTGGTTTTATAACAGCTGTACCTTTTACAGTTAGAACAGATAGCATTAGAACATTACAATCTAACATTGTTCTTTAAAGCATTAACAACCACTAACCTAAAAGTTAAAATCACTAAATTAAAACTACATTTTAACTGCTACAAGAAACACACATGAACTCATCTGAGCTTAGTAATTAGGACTGTATTAGCTTACATTTTATTTAACCATTACAATAGTCCCTTTACAGTTACTGATATCATGAAATCCTCAGAATTACTGCGCTCTGTCTGTTTAGCGTGCAGCGGTGCTCATCCACTCGCGTAAGCCCACTCCTGACAGCAAAATGCATATATTTGCATGACTTTCTAACATTTACTGATGAAAAATATACTCGTGACATGTCAGTTATGCACTGAGGAAAACACAACGTCTCAAATGGATTAAACAGCACAGATATATTCGCTGCTTGCTGTGGTGGATCGCTTTGATCCATGATCGACATTAAGGGCTGATTACGAATAAGCGTACACATATTAGATTGTGTGAATTTACATTGTCGTTTATAACCGCTTTAGCCCCGATTGATATGTTAGGTTATTTCAAGTCAGGTTTTGGACTTTAATCCATGTTTTTCCTCGGGTCTCCGTGGTATTGTTGTGGTCACAAATTATTGGTCACTTTCTAAACAATAAAAGTGTAGCGCATCCACTAGTAATTATATATAAATAAATCGGTTTTTACTGATGCAAATCTGTTAGAAACGATGCATCACGATACAAATGCAAACTTGTATCCGATGCACACTTTTTAAACCCATGCATCTCATCATTAACCTTTTTTGCCGATGCACCCATAATATATATATATATATATTAGTGCTGTCAATCGATTAAAAAAAATTAACTAATTAATCGCACATTTTTTCTGAAATTAATCACGATTAATTCCACCTAACATTAAAGTTTTTAAATATACTTTTATATTGCAATAATCACATTAAATCTTCAAATTAATGTACAAACACCATAAAAACAGTATATTTTTAATATTTGTTTAAAGGAATATTTTTTTTTATGACTGAAGGTCAGTATCACTGATTCCAATAATACTGATGTCTCTTTAAAATAGTTTTTCCCCCTAATATTTAACCATTGACTGTAGCCATTCAACATTACAGTGTATAATTGATTATCTATAAATTTTTGAGCTATCAATTTTAACATTTATTAGACTTAAAACAATCTTCACATAAACCCATTATAATAAATGTCATATTTACCTGTGCCCTTCAGCAGAAATATAGCCTATAGAAATTGAAGTTAAATTAAATATAGATGAATCCCTAAAGCTACAAAAGTTATTGATTTCCTCTTTATTTATTTTTTTCTTTGATGAACAGACATCAAAGCAGCTGGTTATAAGATTGCTTTGGCTGCTATTACTTTAAGAGCTGCCGCTGCTGAACGTTGTTCTTAATATATATATATATATATATATATATATATATATATATATATATATATATATATTCATATATAATATATTACATGTATGCACAGTTTTGGTAGCTTCATGCCTTAACTGACCACAACATTGCATGCACGTAGTTTCTTTCGTGATTTGATATAAAATGATACAGGCTCTGCCCCTGCGTTAATTGCATTAAATAGTTTTAATGTGTTAAACTGAAAAAAAATTAATTGCCTGCGTTAATTTTGACAGCACTAATATATATGTGTATATGTATATAGAGTTTTATGCAAAAGTTTGGGAACCCCTTGCAGAATCTGTGAAAATGTGAATAATTTTAATAAAATAAGAGAGATCATACAAAATGCATGTTATTTTTTATTTAGTTCTGTCCTGAGTAAGATATTTTACATAAAAGATGTTTAGATATAGTCCACAAGATCAAAAAATAGCTGAAATTATTAAAAAAGCCCCCTTCAAAAGTTTGGGAACCCTTGGTGAAAACTTGGTGAAAACTTTTTGAATTTGAAGATCAAGGTAAATTGTACTTAATTTGTCTTCCGGAAACATGCAAGTATCTTCTGTTGCTTCCGAAGGGCAGTACTAAATGAAAAAAAAATATATTTCAACAAAATAAGAGAAAATTGGACATCGTCATTCTGTTCAAAAGTTTTCACCCCTCGGCTCTTCTTTTATGTTCAGCACAAGAAAGAGATTAATACAGGTTTGGGACAACGTGACAGTGAGTAAATAATGACAGAAATTAAATTTTAGGGTGAACTATCCCTTTAATGACAGTCGGCTGCATGTTTAATAGGCCTACTGTCCCTTTAAGACCTGCACACATCTAATATACGGTACATACAGGCATGCATCCGTTTTTCTGTTCACTTTCATTTTAGACATAACCAACTGAGTCTATATGTAAACCTTGTGTGTTTTGACAGTATTAGTGCCAAAGATAACTTAGTTCAGTAATCAGGTGCTGTTTGACAGGCTTTTGCGTGTGCACTTCTGGTGTATGTGCTCAGAGAAAGCACACGTTTTGAATGAAATATTTAAAAGCACATGCAAATAATGTACTTTTGTGATTGTGAATAAGTGCAGTGTCCCATGAGAGTAGCTCTACCGCTGAGTTAACACTGATGTGAATGCATGTGGTGTTGTACAGTATATGACAGCGGCGCCAGAACTGCAGCTGACAGAATCTGTGCTGAAGCACGATACTACGATATTTCTTCAAAAGCAGATCGTGGAGACATTTTTATCATCCACAATCAAAAATTGTCATATCGCACACCCCTATGAACAACCATCACAAAACAAAACCAGTCGCGGATCATCCAGGGAACCACACACAGTATTAAGAACCAAGGGTTCACAAACTTTTGAAGGGTGTAATTTTAATCATTTTAGCTATTTTTTTGGACTATATGCAAACATCTTTTGCATAAAATATCTTACTCAGGACAGTACTAAATAAAAAATAACATGCATTTTGTATTATCTCTCTTAATTTGTTAAAATTATTCACAGATTCTGCAAGGGGTTCAGAAACTTTTGCTAAAACTGTATATATATATGTAAAGTAGAAAGTCAGCAAGCAGCTTCCCTACACTGATGCTGATGAAGCTGGAGAGTCAGACTGTCATCAAAGGCAGCAGCTCCCTCTAGTGTTCACAGCTGTGTGTGTGTGTGTGTGTGTGTGTGTGTGTGTGTGTGTGTGTGTGTGTGTGTGTGTGTGTTTACCTCCTCTTGATCCAGCAGGTAGAACTGGTCTCCATCTCTGACGCGGAGCTGGCGGCTCCAGCCGGGGGAGTCGTGTGCGTGGCCATTCAGAGGAGTGTGAGGCCGAGAACATGGAGACACACACCTTCCATCTGCGTACACACACACACACACACACACACACACACACACACATCAGCATGTACATAATACAACACTTACTTCACACAGCAATATTCAAAATGCACTAAAACACAAGAGCACATTTCTGTATGCATATATCTGAGTGAATTTTGAATATTATTTGATACTAATATTTGAAATATTACTAAATAGAAATGTGCACAAAGCTCTGGTAGATTTTGGAACTGATGCACAGAAAAACGAACAGTTATTGACTGAAGCTGAGAATCTTAAAATAGAGAAGTATTGTCATATTTCTATAAAATGACTTTCCATAATTAATTTTCAAAATAACAAAGTACTAGTAAATTCTTGACCTTTATATTCAGAAAATGTTGACCATCCACCTCCGGAGATCAAAAGACATTTTATTTTATAGCAGTTTTAAATGAAGTTTGTGATTTTTGTGACTCTGTAAGCAAAGTGTATGTCTAAACACAGAATAAAGCCCTGGTTCATACGTTACTTTACAGATTAATGTATCAATTAAAATATGTAATGTTGCTGTGAAAGCAGGTGGGATGCATTGCATTTTTACTAGAATGAACAGATGACGTGTGAACGCTGACGTATGACTGAATAGGGCTCAGAGGTCATGACCTGCGGCCAGTGACTCAAACACTTCAGGAAGCGTACGAGGACTATTTCTGGAGAGCGGCGTATCGGACGAATCACGAACAGCGAGAGGACGATCATAAAGATGCACAATAATGCTGAACACTGTACACGGCACAACACGCATTTATGAGGAAATACACTACAGAATACTGGTGTCTAACATTATTTTATAGCAATTCAATGTATCAATTAATTTAATATTCAAAATAAACAAAAACAATTATAAGCAATAAAATATATGAATTAAATGTTAAATGTATCAATTCAATAACATTAAAAAAACTAAAAATAAATTACTTTTATAAACAATAAAAATATAAATTAAATGTATGAACTGCATAATATTTTAAATAACTAAAAATATATATTAAAAATTAAATCAAATTAAAAACATAAGTTATTTTATTAGCAATTAAATAAATGAAATGCATCAATTAAATATCATTTTAAAAAACTAAAAAATATTTTATGAGCAAAAAATATCTAAAAGATTTACATATAAATATAAATAAAAAATATATAAATTAAATGAAATGTGTCAAATAATTTGTTTTGTTTTTTAAACTGACTGCAGATTTATCCTAAACGACGCAGAATGAACTAAATGTGAGCGCTGCCGTGTTATTGGTCAGAGCGAGAGGTCGAGACCTGCAGGGCATCATGGGATTGATGACTCAAACCCTTCAGAAACACTGAGTGAACTATTTATGGAAGACGGATCACGTCCAGTGAGAAGTGCAAACACCGGACGAATGTAAAACTCGTCCTGACACCGGCTTTTGTGTCCCGATCGCCCCCACAGCGCGCGAGAGAGAGAGAGAGAGAGAGAGAGAGAGAGGAAGATGGGTTAGAGCCTAAGAGATGTCACTTCCGTGACGCCCACTCTCTCTCTCTCACATGCGCTCGCTCGCCCGCACACCCCCAGCCCGTTACCATGGCGACCGGGCTAAAAAACGACTGAAAGCGACCGATATAGCGCGCGCTCGTTCGCTCGCTCGAGAGAGAGAGAGAGAGAGAGGGATTATGCGGAGAGGTGGGTGTCAGATGGAAGTGTTTGAGCACAGAGATGCTGGGATGAGAGAAGAGCACAACTATTCTGGAAGAGGAGCCAACTCTGCGTTACTATGGCGACCAGCGGGATGTGATCCCTCTCTCTCTCTCTCGCTCGGCCCGGCAGCTGGACGCTAGCATCACTCGCACAGATCACCGATCAGACTCATCCAGCAGCATCAGTAAAAGACAAATAATATTTAAATAATATTTTATCATATTATTTAGGCCTTTTAACACCCTGGATTCTGATTAAGGTTGACATAATATTTGTGACCCTGGACCACAAATCCAGATATAAGGGTCCATTTTCATCATCTGAAGCTGAATAAATCATCTTTTCATTGATGTATGGTTTGTTAGGATCAGACAATATTTGTCTGAGATGCAACTATTTGAAAATCTGGAATCTGAAGGAGCAAAAAAATCTAAATATTGAGAAAATCACCTTTAAAGTTGTTCAAATGAAGTTCTTAGCAATGCATATTACTAATCAGAAATGAAGTTTTGATATATTTACGGTAGGAAGTTTACTAAATATCTTCATGGAACATGATCTTTACTTAATATACTAATGATTTTTGGCATGAAAGAAAAGTGTATAATTTTGACCCATACAATGTATTGTTGGCTATTGCTGCAGATACACCCCAGCGACTTAAGACCGGTTTTGTGCTCCAGGGTCACATTTTATTAAAATACTTAAATTTTAATCTTTTAAATATTTGATCAAATGATTTGTCTTTTAAGAGCCTGGATCCTGATTGCGGTTGAGGTGATATTCTGCAGCCATGTTTTCTGTCTGCGACTCGTTTATGTGCGCGATCGCAGCGGCGCGACCACCGCGATGTTCCACTCGGAAGCGCTGGCGTTTCTGCTGTATATGAGAAACATCGAACGGGAGACGACGGATGCTTCTCACGCTGAAGTGATGTAAAGGACCGCTTCTCAAAGCAGAAGGTCAACATGTTCTTGCCAGTTGACATTTACTTCTCTTTTTGTTTTCATTTTGAAAAGCTTGTTATCTCACGTTATGGAGGCTCTCTTTTATTTATTTTTAATTTGACTCCTCAGTGTTTGCTAAACGTTCTGTAATTTATTAGTCGGTATATAATACAGCACGTGGCGTATGCCTCATTCTATTCATTTTTGTTAATAAACGTTTTGTGAGCAAGTTTCTCATTGTATTTTTCTGTTTTATTGTTGTTGTGCTTTTTAATGACTTATTTAATAACAATGAATCATCTTTTGTTTTAGGTTTAAAAAGTGAAAGGTGTATAGCCCAGCTTATAAGATTCAAATCACAAATAATGATGAAAAAGAACAGGTTGAATGTTAACCACTTTCGTTTTCATATAACTATAAACTATGATAAAAGTTCATCAGCATGCATTGATTGTAGCATGTTGTAGCAAAAAAAAAAAAAAATGCAACCAAATCAGAGCCCTGTTTCATGATATTTAGTTTGACATAAACATCAGTATTTTATTTAAATACTTAAATAATGTTTAAATTATAATTTATAATATTATTTTTGAGTCTTTTCATAGACTGGATACTAATTTAGGTTGATGTACTATTTTATTTTTAAAAACAAATAATATTTAAATATTCTTTTTAGGACTTTTAATATATTTATATTTTAGGATTCTGATTTAGGCTGACATAATATTTTATTAAAATACTTAAATAATATTTGAGTTACACCTTATAATATTATTTGAGTGTTTCAATAGCCTGGATCCTGATTTAGGTTGACACAATATTTTATTAAAACACATAAATAATATTTCAATAATATTTTACCATATTTAAGCCTTAAATAATATGTTATAAGGTTCTTTAAGTTCTTTTAATAACCTAAATCCTGATTTTAACATTTAAAATAAAAAAATTCTAATGTTATTTAAATCTTTTTTTTTTTTTAAATGTATTTAAATAATATTAAAGTATTTTAATAAAATATTGTGTCACTGTAAATCAAGATCCTGGTCGTTAAAAGACAAAAATATTAAGACAACCTATATTTGGCAACCTAAATCAAATTTGACCCTGGATCCTGATTTAGGATGACTGGATTTCTCTTTAGAATATTTAAACAATATTATAAAAGATTATTTATTTATTTCAAATTAAACACTAGATCAACCCAAATTTGGCACCTAAATTAAACTAGAAACCTGGATCCTGATTTAGGTTGACAATATTTTATTAAAAGCAGGCTGCAAACCAGTACCATGTATAATAAACATGAACATTTTCCCTCAACCAATCAGAATCAAGTATTCAAACATGCAGAGTGTGTTCACCAATCAGAAGAATCCTTCACTAAAGCAGACTCAAAGGTCAAAGGTCAACAGAGCGGACAGAAAGGCAGATTAGCGTCTCATCAGAGTTCTTCACAACATCTAAAACATGAAATCAGCCGCAAGAAAACCCTCGTCACGAACACCGCTATTATTTCATTATGGACTCCTCAACATCATTTCCATCTTCTTCATCAGGCAGAGCGCTGAGGGTCAAACGTGATGTTTGGTTTGGTTTGTGAGAGATTGTCTGTCCGTCACTGCATTAAACGAGCTTTATTAATGAGCGCAGATCTGCAGCGCAGCAGTGAAAGACAGTAAACGCTTGTGTGATTGATGATCCGATGTGTGATTCTTACATAAACGCTCCGGCCTGATCTGAACACGCCAGCGCAGACAACACACTTACTAATTCTGTTTCATAAAAAAGAATTTACTCTATATAAATTCTAGTTCTATTACATTATATTCTATATTCCATTATATATATATATATATATTAGACATAAGAAAAAATCTACAGTACATTATATACTTAAATATGTATTTTAATCAAATGTAATATGTTATTTTAATCTATAAAATATTATTATTAAAGGGATAGTTCACCCCAAAAATGAAAATTCTGTCATTAATTATTCACCCTCGTGTCGTTCCAAACCCGTAAGACCTTCGCTCATCTTCAGAACACAAATGAAGATGTTTCTGATGAAACCCGAGAGCTCTCTGAGCCTCCGTAGACAGCAACGCAACTGAAATGTTCCCAGAAACGTAGTAAAGACATCCGTGAAACAGTCCATGTGACATCAGTGGTTCAGTTGTAATTTTACGAAGCTACGAGAATACTTTTTGTGCGCAAAGAAAACAATATTAACATAATTTATTCAGCAATACTTCTCCACGAGCTACCTTCTTCTATTTTGGTTTCTTGTTAACGTTCTGGGGAAAGTAGGGATGTAACGATTCACTCAACTCACGATTCAATTTTGATTTCACGACTCGATTCGATTCACGATTTGACAAAATAAGATCGAAGACAAATTATAAATGAAATGCATCCTTTTATTATTGCTCGGACAAAATGCTGCACGTTTCTTTGTGAAACTGAAATATAATAATATACTAATATAGCACTCGTATATTATTGCTCGTTTGTTGGTTTTGATTGCTTCTATTATCCTCAAGTCACTTTGGATAAAAGCATCTGCTAAATGACTAAATGTAAATATAATGTAAATGTAAATAACAAAACTAAATTGAAATTTTAAAAGAAGCCCCAAACCAAATAAATAAGTTACACAAATAAAAGAAATCTGTTCATATAAGCAAACTAAGGCTTTGTCTGAGCTCTTTCCATTTAAAATTAGAGGCCACTGCATTTTAATCATGATCCGAACAAAGATGCAGCGTACATGCAGCATGAGCAGTTTTTAATCTAAATTAGAGACGGTATCATTTTGAAAACTGAAGCAATAACAGAATGGTCTGACTTCAGTTTTGTGAAACTATACATAAAAAATATCTGCATGAAACAGAAACAGCAGATGAGCTGAAGGAGACGCAGATTCACTCTCTACCAGCAGGTGGCGCTTATGAACAACAACCATACAGTGTTTCCTTGGTTACCGCTGTAAACAAAGCAGCGCTGCACTTATGAACAACTACGATACAGTGTTTCCTTGGTTACCGCTTTAAACAAAGCAGCGCTGCACTTATGAACAACTACGATACAGTGTTTCCTTGGTTACCGCTTTAAACAAAGCAGCGCTGCACTTATGAACAACTACGATACAGTGTTTCCTTGGTTACCGCTGTAAACAAAGCAGCGCTGCACTTATGAACAACTACGATACAGTGTTTCCTTGGTTACTGCTGTAAACAAAGCAGCGCTGCTCTTATGAACAACTACGATACAGTGTTTCCTTGGTTACCGCTGTAAACAAAGCAGCGCTGCACTTATGAATAACTACGATACAGTGTTTCCTTGGTTACCGCTGTAAACAAAGGAGCGCTGCTCTTATGAACAACGATACAGTGTTTCCTTGGTTACCGCTGTAAACAAAGCAGCGCTGCACTTATAAACAACTACGATACAGTGTTTCCTTGGTTACCGCTGTAAACAAAGCAGCGCTGCTCTTATGAACAACTACGATACAGTGTTTCCTTGGTTACCGCTGTAAACAAAGCAGCGCTGCACTTATGAACAACTACGATACAGTGTTTCCTTGGTTACCGCTGTAAACAAAGCAGCGCTGCACTTATGAACAACTACGATACAGTGTTTCCTTGGTTACTGCTGTAAACAAAGCAGCGCTGCTCTTATGAACAACTACGATACAGTGTTTCCTTGGTTACCGCTGTAAACAAAGCAGCGCTGCACTTATGAACAACTACGATACAGTGTTTCCTTGGTTACCGCTGTAAACAAAGCAGCGCTGCACTTATGAACAACTACGATACAGTGTTTCCTTGGTTACCGCTGTAAACAAAGCAGCGCTGCTCTTATGAACAACTACGATACAGTGTTTCCTTGGTTACCGCTGTAAACAAAGCAGCGCTGCTCTTATGAACAACTACGATACAGTGTTTCCTTGGTTACAGCAGTAAACAAAGCAGTGCTGCACTTAAACAGAGGCAAGATGAAATTAAAAAATACCATCTAAACCTTTCTAAAGACAGTCAGTTCCCCTCAGAGACACATTCATATAAACTCCTACCCCTAATTGAATTGCGATTTGTTTAGCATCTCAACTGATTTGAAACGTCACATATTTTAATCGATATTCAACCGGCTTGCAAAGATGAACGAAGGTCTTACGGGTTTGGAACAACACGAGGGTGAATAATTAATGACAGAATTTTCATTTTGGGGTGAACTAACTCTTTAATTATTTATGTATGTAAAATGATAGTGTATAAATTTAAACTGTAAATTTATATCTAAATTACATTATACTTTATTTTATAAATTATATTACATTTTATAATACATTTTATATATATATATATATGTGTGAAGAGTTTATTTGAAAAAACCGAACTGATTGCCGTGCATTATTCTCCACATATAGTGTGATCTGAACCCAAAACACGTTTTGTCAAAAAAGCCGGTATTGTCCACTTTCAAGGCATCATGAGATCATGTTTTACTGCAGAAGCCGACAAGTGCCCTTGTTGTTTGTGAACAGAAGCTGATAAATCCATTTCAGCGAATCAGCGCGCTGTATTCAGGTCAGGTGACAAGGCTGCGTTCACTTTGAAAAGTCGTGCTAGCTGAGAGGAATTTCGTCAAAGCTGACTAAAAGTGATCGAGGACGGATCATTTCAACGAACGTGATGAACCTGTGTTATCTTCTTCAGGGCGAAAAAGGAAAATAAAAGCTGAAACGTTTTCATGGAGCCTTGCGAAAGCAGCACGTTACTATGGTGAGGAAAAACTGCGTGTAACCACATCTATACAGTTTATAATCACAACAGCGTTTGTCAGGCATCTACATTATCATCTGAGGAGATTACAGAGATTAAACAAGTGTTTTTAAACTCTAAAACATCAAATGTGGAGTTATCTGCTTTTACTATAAAACTAACTTTTAATATGTAAAAAAACATACTTTCAATGAACTTTAATTTTGTAAATTACCTGTATTTGTTTAAGTTATTATTACTTAATCAAAACAATCCAACTGCAGTTTAATTGATATTACTTGGAATGCACAATAAAAAAATTTTTAAAAACGTGATTTCTGAAAAAAAATTAAAATAGTTATCGGTTTTTGCAAATGAACTTTTCATAAATATATATATATATATACACTACACACACACACATATATACATATATATACATACATATCAACTATAATATACAGTATACCATCAACTGTAAACTTATGTAAAATTTACAATTTACATAAATTTACAACTGTAAAATAATATCTAAATTACATTTATTACATTTAATTATAATAGTTATTCATAAGTATATAAATGATAAATATATATTTACTTATATTACATTTAATTATAATTGTTTAATAAGAACATATATTTAAAACATCTAAATGTGCATGTGAATTTCTACAGTAGATTGAAATCTTAAAAAATAAAATAAAATAAAAAAGCTTCTGGCAAAACTTCAAGTTCCTTTGATGCTGTAACTTTGATTATTATTTTTGATTAATAAAATTTACATTGCAGCACTTCTGAGGCTCAACATCCACAGCAAACTGGTCCTGAGTGAGTGTATTTCTGTTTGACACGTCAGTAAATCAGCTCTTCATTGGTTCTCTCAGCAGCGTGAATAACTCAATCAGTGCAGTTATCTACAGCACACAAATACCTGATATTTGGCAATAAATCATTCATAACTAATCATTCTGACATATCTGTTAGAGGAGTTTTCCAGTCTGTTCCCGAAAACAAAAGTCAAACGTAAAGCAGCCAAAAGCGGATCAGACGCTCAGACCTGTATTACTGACGAGTCTAGAGTAATTCACACATTATAACGCTGAACAGCACACAACTACTAGTGTTATCACTGATCACAAACCCCGTCAACACCAGCATTAACCAGCAGATACCATCAGATTTAACTCGCCAGCGGAGAGCAGGACGACCCATCATCCATATCATACTGATGCACACAGAAATAACCCAGAATTCATCACATCTCAATCTTTATTTTACACTCTGAAGGAAGATATTTTGGAAGTTGTAAACAAAACAAAGATTATCGGAGTGTCTTTCAACTTCACCATTTGATGTTTCTTTATGGTTATTTGTGAAATTTACAACCGTAAAATTGTTTCTACACCATTTTTAATTGTAAAAGAAATGTACAATTTATGTAATTTTACAAGTGTAAAATAATATCTAAATTACATTTATATTAAAGGAATGTGTAAAAGAAATGTACAGAAATTTAAAACTGTAAAACTAAATTATATTCAATTTTGTAATAAAAATTATATTTGTTATATTGAATTATATGTGTGTATTTAAATTTTTAAAAAATATATTAAATATGAATAAATACATGATATATTTAAAAACAAACTGTAATATATTATAAATATCATAAACTGTAAATGTGTGTAAAATTTACAATGTATATAAATGTACAACTAAAAGTTTCTACAGCATTTATTAAATATGTACAACTTACTGAAATGTACAATTGCAAATTATATCTAAACTATATTTTGCATAATACATTGCATTTACATGACATTTAATTGTATATATTTTTTATAGATGCATAATATAAATTAAAATTCTATATCTTAAATGTAATATTTATTAACTGTATAAAAATCACAATCTATAAAAATGTACTACTAAAATTGTTTTAATAAATAGTAATGTACAACTTATATAAAATTCACAACAGCAAATTATATCTAAATTATATTGTGTAATATAAATTGTATTCACATGACAAATAATTGTATGTATATTTATATATAAATATATAATATAAATTAAAATTCTGTGTAAAATACTAACAACTAAAATAGTTTCTGTCATTTATGAAATATTAATCCACAACAGCAAATTATATCTAAATTATATTCTGTAATATAAATTGTATATATATATATATAATTCTGTATCTCAAATGTTATATTTATTAACTGTAAATTTGTAAAATTGTTTCTACACCATTTTTAAGTATAATAAAAATTTACACCTGTAAAATTATATCTAAATTATATTTTGTATGATAAATTATGACATTTAATTATACATATATATATATGACTATATCAAATGTAAGATATATAATCAACTGTGCAAAATGTACAATTTACGTAATTGAAAGACTGTTTCTACGCCAAGTGAAGCGTAAACTACATGTACCGAATTAACTTTATTCCGCGAAACCGAATCAAAGAATTAACGAACACAAAACCGATCCGCATCACAACTCGACATTTATCGAGATCTCTCGACAAAACAAACACGACACGACCCTCAAAACATCTGCCCGATCAATAACACACACACACACACACACACACACACACACACACACACACACACACACACACACAGCCGTTAACGGAGAGCGGTCGGTTCGGTTCGGATCTATAAATAAACGCGCGGCCCTCGACGCGCATCTGCTGTTACCGAGCGCTTCCCGCGGATCACCGATCGATCGCGACGCGTCACCGATCACCGAGCGCTGTCAGTCACGCGGAGAAACCGTTAGCGTTACCTTGTGAAGACACATAGGACATGATCCTCCGGCTCTGGCCGCGATCAGCTCGCTCCGTGATCCATCACCGCTCCTCCAGCGCGACACGAGCACAATCACGCGACGCGACGCGACGCAACGCGAGCTGCTGTATTGATCCGAGCGCCGATCGAAGTGATGCGCCGATCGCTCAACGCTCGCCGTCACCGGACGCGGACGCGCGCACGCACGCACGCAGGCAGGCGGGGACGCGCGAAGTGGAGCAGGTTTTACCATCAGCACCACAGTAAACGAGCATCAGTACCACAGTAAACGAGCATCAGTACCACAGTAAACGAGCATCAGTACCACAGTAAACGAGCATCAGTACCACAGTAAACGAGCATCAGTACCACAGTAAACGAGCATCAGTACCACAGTAAACGAGCATCAGTACCACAGTAAAGGAGCATCAGCACCACAGTAAACGAGCATCAGTACCACAGTAAAGGAGCATCAGCACCACAGTAAACGAGCATCAGTACCACAGTAAACGAGCATCAGCACCACAGTAAACGAGCATCAGTACCACAGTAAACGAGCATCAGCACCACAGTAAACGAGCATCAGTACCACAGTAAACGAGCATCAGCACCACAGTAAACGAGCATCAGTACCACAGTAAACGAGCGAGTACCCCACAGATCATCAGAGACGGGAGTATGCTAATCAGCCGTTATCATATTCAATATTACACGTACAGAAGAGAGATCTGAACACTGGTGTAAGACCGTTGTTGTCGTATTAGAGTTGAAGTTTTTCCATAAATCAGAAAATACTGACAACACACGGAAACAAATACATCTTCAACATGTTTTAGGAGTAAAATACTGTAGAAATCAGAAACAAACCCCTCAATAAAAACTACAATATAGATAGGAGTATAAAAAGTTTGGTGATATATTTATATGTGTGTGTGTGTGTTTGATATATACATGTCCATCCATGTCCACTGTAGCATGTTTATTACACATTTTGGGAGACACAACAAATGAATAGAGAAAAAATTTATATATCAATATTCCTATGAAATGTTAGATATTATTATGAAAATCTTGCCAATTATTTTTTTTCATTCTATGTTGCCCCAAAAACACATCAATATTCAAATTAGATACAGTTGATAGATACATTGTGTATAATGGAAACACTCATTTATGGCCATTTTACACACATTTTGCATCAAGATTTTTTTTTTAAAAAATATATCTCTCATAACAGTTGAGAATCATCTTTATATAAAGTTGCGTATAAAAAAAAAATGAAAATTGATTTGTGATTAAAACAAAAATCCCAGTCTTTGGCTTTTCATGTCTTTTTATTTTTTAAAGTCCTCTACAGAGATGATAAAATATTAGATTTTTCAATGTGACGACTTGACAAAATACTAAATTCACAAAACCTGGTAGTCAGGAGGATATCTACATCTATATCTACACACACACACACACACACACACACACACACACACACACACACACACACACACACACACACACAGTGTGCACATAATTATTATGCAAGATGATATTTTTTTCCAAGCACATTTTACCAATTCCAAAGCACACCAATGTTAATAACTACTACTGATGCAGTAATTGATCATTCATAAGTGCAGGCTGGAAGTGAGAAACTCCTTATATTCATGTGTGCAGGATTATTAGGCAGGTTTTCTTTCACAGATGAAATCAGCCAAAAAAGAGATTGAACTCAGACTGAAAAGTCAGAAATGATTAAGTCCTCATGAGAAATATTCCAAACTAATGCAATGCAGAAATTGCAAAGTTAAGACATGACCATCGGGCACACGGTCAGCGAAACTCTCCCTGGGTCAGCGAGGTCAGAAAGAACTGTTGGAGAAGAAAAGACACACGTTAACTGCAAAAGAATTAAGAATTAATGTGAAGAATTAGGTGAGAAACCATCGTTTAGTGTCCAGCGCCAGCAGCTTCCCCGAGTCTCCAGCAGCTCTCGGAGACTTTGCTCGGGTTAAAAAATCATAAAAAATGACCCTCTTCATGAGAAGAACACGCTGAAGCGCTGTGAAACACATGAAGACTCGGTTTCTATAGGCTTTACGGGCTGAGAGCGACTCCTGAAGCACCTCTTCAGACTCTCTGAGGAACTGATCCTCCAGAATCTGGCAGAAAGTCTCAGGAGCTCACGTTTAGTCCATCTCCACGTCAAAAAACCTGAACAAATCTCCAAATTCCGTATTGATTTTTTTACAGGTGTTTTTCCAGTATTTTTGGATTTTACACCAACTTCATAACTTCATTCATTGCACTGTGTTTTAGAGTTAACAGAAACGTATGTAAAATTAACAGATAATGAGCTGCCAATACTTTTTCTGAAATTTTAAGGATTTATTTTTTTAAGTGTTCATGGACGATTATATATCACCTATAAATCATTAATTACTAAATCAATAGTAGTTAAGATTGATGTGGTTTGGAATTGGTAAAATGTGCTTGGAAAAAAAATATGATCAGAATATCAACTTGCATAATAATTATGCACGCACTGCATGTACATATTATATACTGTATATATATATATATATATATATATATATATATACACACACACACACACACACACATTATATATTTATTTATTTATAGACCCATTCAATTATTTAAAAATAATCATGCAAGTTTTTGTAATGATTATAAATGTTCCAAATTTAAATATTTTATCAGGTAGAAATTAATTCTAATTATTTTTAATTCTAATAAAGGACTAGAAAAGTCAAGTAAATTCATTATGAAGCCCTCAAGAATTTTAGCGATTGAAACTGGAATTATGGAATTTAATTACCATAATTAATTTATAATTGGTTTATTTAAATATTATTTTATAATAAATATAAACTATAAATATTTACAAAACTAGACCACGTCAATTTTTTTCAATTTTTTTCTTAAATATTACTAATCAAAAATTAAGTTTTGATATATTTACGGTAGGAAATTTACAAAATATCTTCATGGAGCATGATCTTCATTTATTATCCTAATGATTTTTGGCATCAAAGAGAAATGTATACTTATGACTGCTTTGTGCTGCAGGGACACATATAAAGAATTCAAACACTACTTCTCATTTCTATAAATAAACGTTTGTGAGAAGTGTGTGTCATTGCAGCAGAAATGAATTGGAGGTCATCAAATATTGTTTTTGGCGACGGAGGAGTCACTCAGATCAGAACCAACATCCCAGAATCCACCACAGCGCACTCACGCTCGACGGACAGAGGACACATCTTGATTCAAAGTCATCGAGAGCAGAGGAAAATAATATCTGGTGATTATCAATATTCACACGAAAACAGCCTTTAGAGAAAAACTGAAGAAACACACCTGAAATATTTACAAAAAAAACTGTTTTGTGTTCGATATTCAAAAAATGAACATCCACTCAAACATAATCATAACATTTGTAGTAAATTTCACAAAGAAACACTGAATCAAAGTGAAGTTTTGAAAACTGAAATAGTGTTCTGAGTGAAACGGCACAATATGAACCTTTCAAAAACAGCTGGTTTCATTTAACGTGAATCCAATTATGAATTATTAATGAACAAACCATGCTATTTGTTTGTGACGGCTGAACGTTTGTCAGTCTGATCAAATCCCAGCTCTAATTACCTTCTCATTCGTCAAGCTCGGCTCGACTGCACTGCATTATGGGATACCGTACTCACGCTGGCCAGTGTAGACTGCTTCCTGCTTTCAGAAGATAAGCCTCCTGCGCTCAGCAATAATAACAGAGTTCTTCAGCAATGCGGTTTATTAAGAAACATGATTCAACACATTTCATGTTGACACGTTTGCATCCTCCGTCATGGTCTGTGTTGTACAGAAACTTGTTTCACCACAAGATTAAAAAAAATAATTATTATATTTGCAATTCTCACTATTTTCCCTGAATTGTGAGATATAAACTAAGTATTGCATTGTTTGTTTGTTTTTTTTGTCTTATAATTCTAACTTTCTTCTAAGTTTATAATAACAGTATACTTCTGCATTAACACTAATCATTCTCTAAAAACATATTTCTTTCATTAACTTTATTTTTATTTCACCAAGAAAGTCAGAATTGCAAGAAAAAGTGAGATAAAACGTCCAAATTACCGTTTTTTTAACCTTTTTTTTTAATCCAGTGAGAGATCCTTAATATTAACTGAATTATCTGAGATTTATAAATGAAAAACTCTACAGCATCAAACAGAAATGTTTCCTTCAACAATAATCACAGAGTGTTTACAGTATAATGTCTCACTGTTGTTCTTTAAGAGCTAAACACAGTAACATCAGTCTTTAAACCAACACAGAAATCATTAATAATGCTTTGAAATCTACTTGCTCTTAATTACATTTTAAACTAAGCTTTATCTTTTGTTAATTATATTTCATCATCTGTTATGATTATTTTTTTAAATAATCTGTAACGATAATTTTAAGATTATTTTATATACTATTAATTTTGTCTTAAAGGAACACTGGTCTAATAGGATTCAATGATCTATGCTAAGCTATGCTAAAAGTGCTATCGCCAGACCCGGAGATCGGCTGAATGGATTCAAAAACGGTAAAACTCAACTTATTAATTCTGGGGGAGTTGGAGAATGAGCCTATTTCCAAAAAAAGTGGAGTGTTCCTTTAAACATTTGTTATTGTTATTTTTACGATTATTTTAAAATGCTGTTAAATTTATGTCTTTATGATCATTTATGATTATTTATTCATTTGGTATCTATTATTTATTGATGAATTATTTTAAAATACTGCTAATTCATGACTTAGATTTGAGATTATTTTTACATGCATAAAAATTCCACTGTAAAATTACATTCATATGACATTTAATTTTATTTATCAACTATGTACAACTCTTTCTTGTCATAAAACACAAGGAGATAATATTAGAGCAACCTACAATATAAAGTGCATTACTTCATATCAATTTATACAGCTTTACATAATTGTAAATGGGTCTTAATAATCTGTTACGACCTTTAAAACACTGTTGATCTTATGTCTTAATGGTCTGTTTTGTTGTTTTCTAACACTGTTAATATGTCTGAATATCTCATGCCAAGCGCTGAACGAGCGTCGTGTGTGAAGTGTGCGCTCTGAATAAAGGTCAGAGTTAACAAACACAGCCCAGCATCCACACCGCTTCCGCTCACAAATGAAAGAATCCACAGAATTCATTTGAGCTCATTTAATTTGCACATTTCTCTCTCTCTCCGCACTCCCGCCCACCAGCCCTGCGTTTCCCAGCATTCACTTCTGCGTTTCCCACAGATGCTCACATTAGATCAGGCGCACCGGACAGAGAGGGCGAGTAGGATCCTGGCATTGATCGTCTGCAGTGTGGGCATGCATTAAAACGGCACACAACGGGACGGGACGAGCGATCGGGTGTCTTAATGCGCTTACCCACAATGCATTTCACACGTTCAGCGAGTGCTTGCTACATTCAAGAGCTAGAGTTTGATTCTCATATTGCACTTGGATTATACAACAACTACGAGTCAGGAACTCTCCCGAGCTCGAGCGATCGATCGATGAGTTTCCTCTCGGTGTAGAAACGTATAGAAACTGCGTTCGCATTTACGTTCGGCTCATGCAACCGTAGCATTGCATGGCGTTTGGCTCTCAGATGGTCTTATAGTATGTGTAGTATAGATATATATATATATATAGACATAGACATGGCCTCGATGTGCGGCAAGATCAACAAAGACTGCTTGCTCTTTACTGATCTCTAGTGCAAAATCAGTGTATTGCGTCTCTATTGGAGTATTGCCGTGGACTGTGAGGGTTTTATCCATGCATAGCATATAAAGGTCATGCGGAGGAAGAGGTAAGAAACGCTTATAAAAACAGAGACAGTGACAGCAGTTCAGAAGGAAGAGCGTCCCGGAGAAACCTGCGGACGGGAAAGAAGAGAGCGGTTGGAAAGAGAAACCAGGGGTAACCAGGACTAGTCAGGGCTGCTAGTTAACTCACCTGTGCTAGTTACTCATTCTGCTACCTGCACGCCGGCGCAGTTGTCTTTGCTCTCGGACGCGATCGCCAGATACTCCGCTCTGCCACACACAAAACAAACACGTCCTGAAGCTCTTCAAGATATTCAAACATTTTACTGTTACTGTGTTTGAAAACATATATTTTTCTAGTCAATTTTTTTTGGTCATTTTAGTAGGTTTTGTTTATTTTAGTGCATCAGCGAGAAACGCTGCCTTCACAACTTCTTGAAATTATTGTTTCGTTTGAAGTTATAAAAATGTGTTTGTAGTAAACTATAACTTTTGATCCTGTACAATTTAATAACTATTATATTTATTGCTGAATATTGAAAGAAGTCGTCGAAAACCATCTCCACTGAACAATAATTTAAATCAGTTGAATTGAATCAGTTATTATTTTTACATTCTCTCTTTTTACATTCAAGTTTTAATAATTTTGTCATTTTTAGTAGTTTTATTTTACACGTCTATAACATTCATAAATGAAACAGAAATATTGATTGGCAACTAGCTGAAATAAAGTTTTTTATATTTTATTTGACTTTATTTTAACGAGTAAGCAATATTTTTAGACCTGTACATTTGAATTTAATAATTATATATAGTCAAGATAATGAGTGAACAATACCTTCAGTCAAATTTAAGTATTTAATAATAATTTAATGATTTTTTGTTGCCATTGAACAAATACTTCTGATTTTATTTTTAGATTATTTTGACAAATAACATGTCACATACATCTTATGTCATTGAGGTACTATTACCATTTTTATTAATATTTTGAATCAATTTTTATTTTCATATTCTCCATTTTTATTTTAATCGTAGTTAAAGTTTTAATAATTTTGTTGTGTATTTTTGTCTTTTAAGTAATTTTTATATTAATATTATCTAAAAATGTGAGGTATCCCCTGAGATACAAACAGATAACAAAAAAATGTAAGCGTTTGATTCATAAAATTTCAATGTAAACCTAACAAGCTAGGATACGGCGCTTCTTTTAGGGTTAAACTAAATGGCAATGTTGCCTTGGCCAGTAGTTGAAATGAAAGGCTTCTAATATCTGAGTAAGTTTAGTTTTGGTTGGCTGTAATAGCTGCTGTGTTGGTGTGAGAGGTGTGTTACTGACGCGCTGGCTCTGAGCGCTTCCTCTCCGGCCGCGGCGATCTTCCTGTAGCAGTAGATCATCTCCACCAGGAGCCAGAGCTGCAGGCCGATGATGGACACGTACATCATGACCTCCGACACGATGGACGCCGTGCCGCGCGTGGCTGCAAGAAAACACGATTCCCGGTGTGTCAAATCAAGACACTTCCCCAGATAACATCATTCATTCATTCAACATAAAGCCTGATCAAAGCCAAAATATTAAAAGCAATGGATGAATATGCACTGAGTAATGCACTATTGTGTAGAGGAGGTTGTGTGAGATTCAGAGCCAGATAACAGGAGGACGAAAATGAGTTCAGAAAGATGGCAGCGTCGTATTGTTATTTTTACACAGAGATTAGTAGCTTTATTAGTAAAATCTGTTGACTTTAGCAATCTGTGTTGCATTATGTGCCAACGCTGACACTTCAAAAATGAAGAAAAAGTGCTTTTTGTCTTGAAACACACCTGTTCGAGTGCCAAAAATACTCTTTTGCCAAAGTTTGCGTGTCTGTAACCCAAGAATCATTAAAGATAACGCAATAAGATTTTAGATTATGGTTCTTAACAAACTTTTCTTTCGGTAAAATCATTTTTAAGGTCCAATATGGTTCATTTCCAGAGATACTGGCATCTCATTATAGCTGCATTTGCAACTTTTTCCCAATTTTAATGGTCAAAAACCAAATGTGGATCACTTTGCATTCAGCAGATATTTACTGTAACTGAAGACGAACATCTGAAGAACAAATAATGTTGAAACTAGAAATGTTTCTCATTTCCCTCTATCAAAACAACTGCATAGAAATCTGAGTCACAAAAGTACTCTTTTGCCAAAGTTTGCATGACTGTAACTCAAAGTATTATATATATATATCTCAATATCCTTTAAGATTATGGTTCTTAATAAACTTTTCTTTTGCCGTCTCCACTGTTAAGGCCCTAAGAGGTTCAGTTCCAGAGATGTGAGGATCCCAGCGTGTACAAATCTGACCCATTTTCATGGGACGAAAAGCAAATGCACTTTGCATACAGCCGATGCAAGGAATATTTTGGCTATTCATTCAGGTACTTCTTTCACCAGAAAAAAAGATCAAAATCAAACTGGTTGAGTTGAGACAGAATGACTCGTTTATAAGGCAACGGTATCAGCCAGAAGTCACGCATCACAGTGATTGACAGACAGGTGTCAGATGTTCTGGTACCTTTGGCCACCACGGTGAGGTGCACCAGTTTATTGACGACGGTGGAGAACTCGTAGTGCTCGTAGCTGAGCACGCGGTTGAAGACGCAGCGGTAGGTGCCGGAGTCATTGAAGGTGACGTTGAGGAGGTCCACAGACGCGTCCTGAAGGTCAAAGGTGTTCTTGCTGCCGTGCCACACCATGCGATCCTGAAAGCGCTCGTCGATGATCCGGGCCGACTCGCCGTCGTAGCTATAAATCTGTCCACGAGACACAACAGAGCTCAGCAGAAACGCCACAGACCCGGCCCGGCCGCTCTTTTCGGTGATCAAGCCTCATAAAAGACGTGTCCTATCTCGTTTATTTAGTTATTTAAATCAATCTTCACATATTTATTAAATGCATTTCTTTTATTAATGATTTATTGACTTATTTCAATCAAATGCTTGTTTAATTATTTAGTTATTGACTTAATTTATTTTAATCAATTTTATTAACATCAAATTTAAATTATTTTAATCACCATTTTTATTTAACGTATGCATTTTAGTCATGTTTTATTCACTTATTTTAAATCAAATACTTTCGTTAATTTTAGCCATTTGTTTATTGTTTATTATTTACATCAAATTTGATTAATTTGAATCAATATATTAATTAAATATATTCATTTTACTAATCTTTTATTTATTTAAAATTTTGCTTTATATTCTTTATTTACATCGAATTGCATTTTAGTCAACATTTTAATTTGATGTATTTTACAAATATTTTATTTATTTAAATCTAATGCTTTTGTTTATTTAGTCATTCATTTATTAATTTATTTATTTTCAATTTATTTATTTTAATCAAATTTACTATATTATAAATTATTACCATTTTATTTGAATCATTATTTTATTTAAATGTATTTATGTGAACAATTTTTTATTTATTTTGATCAAATGCTTTTATTTGTTTATTTAGTCATTCATTTTTTATTCAGATCAAATTTTATTTTTAGCAATTTATTTATTTTGACAATGTTTTAATTATTTTGATCAAATGCTTTTGTTTGTTTAATGAATCATTAAAATGTTTTTTTTTCTTATCAATTTATTTATTTTAATTAAATGTATTAAATTACTATGCATTAGTTTAAATCAATTTCTAATTTCAAAGTCTCATAAAATCAGCAGGCCATACGACTCATGTTGTGTATTTCAAGAACAGACCCAAATTTGAATATGGCCATAATGACTTTAATTAGCATCTGTTCCTGCATAAAGCATCACATGACCTGAGAATAAAGAGCACGAGTCACATGATCTACTGTTATAATGTGAAGAGCTCAGATGCAATAGGCTCCTATATTTATGCACAGTTACTTCTCTTTAATTGTGTAGAAAATGACCTATATATTGCCGTTAGAGTAAAATAACTGAACCTAAACAGAGGAGCCTGCTAAAAAACATTTCAGACGGCTTCTGCATCTGAACTCTGCGTGTGTGTCTGGAGCTCGAGGATGCTGCGCGTCTGGGTCAGAACTCACGTGCATGAAGTCGTCTTCTCCTCGCGCCATGAACATCCAGTCGACGATGGCCGTGGCCTCCACCTCTCCTCGCATCTTACAGGAGATGCATCCCAGCTTGAACTGCCCTCCCGCCACGGCCTCCGTGTCCGAATCCACCTCGGCACAGGCGCCGCTGCACAGAGACACTGCAGAGCACACAACACACACACAAACCCTCATCAAACCCAACCGGCTGCTCCTGTGGTGATGATCAAACATCGTTTCTATTACGCTACATCCTTGCATTCTTTTACACACATTACAGCACTTTACTGTCATGCACTGTATTTATGATTTATTTAAATCAAATTTCATTTCAGCCAAATGCTTAGTTTATTCAGTTATTTATTTATTAATTATTTTATTCATTTTAATCTATTTATTTATTATAAGCAAGTTTCCTTGTGTGACTTTTTATTCATTTATTTTTTATTTTTATCATGATTTATTTATTTTTACCAACTGCTTTTGTTACTTTTATTTATTTACTTTTTGATCAAATGTATTAATTTACATCATTTTTTTTATTTACTATTACTTAATAAATTATTTTATTTTAATCAAAAACATTTGTTTTATTTAAATTTCGTTAGTTATATCATTGTATTATTTTTTTACTCACTATAGCACTGTAAGTCAAAGTTTATTTTATCAATGCATTTAAACAAATTTATTTATCTGCATCATGTTTTATTTATTTCTTTCAATGAATTATTTTTTTTCATTATTCGTTATTTTAATCATATCTATAAATCAATTTAAATGAACTTATTTAATACATTATTTGAATCATGTTTTTCATTTAGTTTCTATTATGTTACATCATTGCAATTATAGTAATGTATGAATTTTTTACTTATTTAAATTTGATAAATTAACTGATAAATAAATTTAATCACATTTAAAAAGCGAAATATATTTGATTACATTTATTTTTTAATAATTTGTTCATTAAAATACATTTTGTTTATTTTAATCAATTTTTTTAAATGATTTTCCATTTTAATCTAATTTATTTTGTTAGTTTAATCCCATTATTAATTCTATAATTATTTTGACAGTTATTACACTGTTTATCACCGCAGGCCCCTGAGGGCCCGGATTGAAGTTCTGATGGCGAGACTCACCGGAGAGCGCGCAGAACACACAGAGGAGCAGCAGACGTCTCATAACCAGGTCCATCTTCATCATCATCATCATCATCATCGCAGCAGCAGTTAAACACACACACTCTCTCTCTCTCTCTCTCTCTCTGTGTCTCTTCTCTAGTGCTGGATCTTCATGTCCCGCTCAGGAGACCTTCAGAAGAGTCATGTGACCGAGCCAGAGACTAGACCAGCAGCATCTGAGGGGTTTTGCTTCAGAAAGATGTTTAGTGTGCTAAACCAGGCCAGCGGCTCCTGAATCAGCCAAGGGCCCCGACTCTCTGCCTTACTGCTTTACTGACTCTTTAAAATCAAATCAATGACCTGAGATCAACAGCAGCTCTGTTTAGATCATCTGAGCATCTTTGACATGAATTAACATCTAACGTTAAATAAAGCATTCACATTCATATTAATATTTTCATCCGCAGCGCATCAAGCAGACTGTAACTTGCCTCCGCGGTAGACTCCTCAGGCATCAGACTGGCGCGTGCGATCGGTAAACGGAGATCTGTCGGTGTTTAACGCCATTCTGCGCGGTTCTGGGTGACGCTCGCACTGATGCATTGCGGTAAAAACCCCGGGCCGCGCGCGCAGCGCAACCGAACGCGCGGTGACGTCACGACGCTGCCGGCAGGTGCGGCCCCCTTCAAAACTTTCTGCTCTGAAGAATAAAATCATTTAACTGAAATTAATGATCGTTAACTATAATAAATGGTGTTTTTCTCTCAAACTAGCTCCTGTTTCGTGCCACATCAAATTATTGAGCGCGTGCTTAAGAAGGAATATAATTTTCGAATGCGATTTTTAATATTTGTGTATAATTTGTATTTATTTAATCAGGGACAATGCACATTAATAACATATTAAATAATTGTGCCAGATTTAGCCAAAATGGCTTGTTTTCATCTGTAGTACATTGGCAGGTTAATGTTTGGAAAAAATTAAATAAAATGTTGTTAAATCTTTCAGATCAGCTATTTAGAGAGATCTAGTTCATTGACATTATATTAATAATCTAATTATGGTTAATCAAGGTTGTGAATGTCTTTTGTAAATTATTTTGTTGTTTTTGCATGACCTAAATTGTAACAACAATAACAAAGCATTATAGGGAACAAGAATAAGTGAGGGAATTCAGAGAGACAAACATATTAAAAAAAAATACTTCAATAAAATATAAACAACTTCAAAATAAATTTGTTTGATAATTATGAGGGATTTCTTAAAGACTTTTATGGGAGGATGTTTGTGAATTTCAGTCAGACAGCAAGCGGCGCACGCGGACCGCAGTACTGCGCGAGACAGCTCATGCATATTAATGAAGCACGCACACGTTCCGGTGGCGTAGAATAATTAATATTCATGAGCCCGGCGTTACGCTCGCTCACAGCATCAGCGGTGAGAGTCACATGGATGCTGAATTGACGCACATATTCTAATCTATTCTATTCTTTTCTGTTTTATTCTATAATAAAACAGACGGATGCGCCGCCCCCTTTTGAATTAATTTATGAGAACACTAGAATTACAACTTCATAAACTACATAGAGTCTATGTCTATGTCATATACTGTATATTACATGAGGGGCGGGTCTTCAGGAAGGGGGCGTGTCTCTCTTTCTGTTCCGCAGAGCTCCATCGCAGTGAACGCAGGTGAGATTAAAAACACTTTCATATTTCATTTCGCTAAACTGAGCAGTAGATCATAATCCACTCATCGGATCGATAAATATACACCCCGTCATTAAAACCAGCGGTTTATTATGTGTGGATAGTCGACTCGTGTTGGATCGGATCTTTGCCGCATGTTGATGTAAACACACATGATCATGCGTGCGCTCATAAGCGCTTATGCGTGTAATTATAGCCTGTTATGATATGCTAGGTCGATCCGGTTGAGCAGATCTGATCTGCGGGCCTGAAGCCGAATAACGGCGGAGGAAACGCGTTTTGTGTGACTATCTGATGACGGATTGACCGGAGCGGTTCAGCTGGCGGGTTTTGTGTGATTATATACCCGTGATATCGGATCCGCGCTCGGCTCTGGCTCTCATCTCCTCCGCGGTCGCGGGTGTTTTTCTCCCCGGCAGGATGGAGCAGCTCGTCGGCCGCAGCGCTCCGCCAGGCCCGGTGCTGCAGGTGTGTTTCCCCAGCGCCCGCGCGTCGGTTCTGGAGAATCTGAACCGGCAGCGCGAGGAGGGTCAGCTGTGTGACCTGTCCATTCAGGTGCAGGGTCAGGTGTTCCGCGCGCACCGGTGTGTGCTGGCCGCTTCATCGCCGTATTTCCACGACCAGGTGAGTGTGGAACCGATTTCGCACCGATTTCACACTCTACATATAATCCAAAGCCTGAGTAAATGCCCTCATTTGCATATTTATGACGGTTTGGTTTCGGCGGTTTGATTTTGAATTTGATTGAGAGCTTGGGGACCTGATCGTTGCTGAGGTGACGCCGCGTAAAAATCCGCGGGAACACTTTAGAATAGGGAACACTTATTCACTATTAACTACGACTTTTCCCTCAATAAATTTGCTGCTTATTAATAGTTAGTGCGGTAGTTGTTAAATTTAGGTATTGGGTAGGATTAGGAATGTAGAATAAGGCATTAATACATGCTCAATTACTACTAATAAATGGCTAATATTCTAATAATATGCATGCTAATAAGCAACTAGTTAAGAGACCCTAAAATATCCGCTGTAGTCGTCCAAAATAGGGATGGGCGATACCACTTATTTTGTTTTCGATACGATACCGATACTTTTTAAAGGCCAGTATCGTCGATATCGATACTTCTAAACTAAACTTTAAAATTGTTAAATTTATTAAATTGTTAAATTACTAAGAGTAAAATGGGTAATGGACCCTTTTCACAAGACTTTATATTTATATTAACATTACAGAATAGAACATGATCAATATGAACTTTTAACATTGTATTTAAATAAATGTAATTGCACAAACTTTAGGTTACAATTTGTTTATTGTGAAATAACTCAAACATGTTTTTTTTTTTCTGTCCTCTGATAACATTTGCGCACATTCAGATGAACAGGAAAATAGTTCTTTCCTGCACAATTAATCGTCCAACTCAATGCATATTGAATGCATTACATTTTTTGTCAAATAATATCACTGGCAAATAAAACACCTTAGTATCAATATTTTTTATTTGAGTGTTGATACTCACATCAGTTTCGATATATCGATATATCAGGATCAATATGAACATCCCTAGTCCAAAACTATTTCTCATGACAACCGTTGAAAAATAAATACAAAATGGTTAAGATGCTGTGACTGTACGAACAGTATAAATATTAATCAACGCTGACATTAAGGAAGATAATGACTGGATGTCTCTTTCTAAGCAATACGTCACACTACTTCTGCAGTATAATAAGGACTTTAAACAACAGCTGCGAATAGAACATACAACTCCATCTCGTAAGAAAACCTAAATGTTTAAAGGCTGGTGATTTGGTTTGAATTCGTACAATTTGGTTCACACAAAAACATAAGATTCTTAGGAAGAATATACATTACAGTGCCTAAATGTAAACCTAACCGTCAGTGAGGCATAAGTGGTACAAAAACATACGAGTGTGATCGTACGACTTCGAGACAACGTAAACTAGTAACGAACTGCTAGGAGAGTGTGTTGGGTGCAGATTTCACACAAAACAAACAAGTATTCCAGTTTAATTCCAAGTTTGTAAGAATTTTACTTAGTGGGATTATAGAAAAATCCTACTAAGTTCTCAAATATTTTTTAAAGCACGTTATTTTTTACCTAAAGAAAATAATAGTGTATCTGATTGTACGAACAACTCAATGAGAAACATCACAATTACCATGTTTTTGTGCTGTCTGCATGTCACTTTGTCCTGTCGCATCTGGTGTAGACACGGTGTAAGCCTTCTTTTGTTCCGCAGACGTTTTCCTCTTTTGTTTTTTTTTATCCACCATCTCTATCTTTCTGTCGTCGCTCGGCTCGGCTAATGTCCGTCATGTGCACTGAGCGCTCTCTCCTTCGCATCATGAGTAGACACGCCCCTTACTGCTGATTGGCTACAAGTTTGTTTTGGTACTCGGCTCTGACTCATTTTCTAAAACATTTTTGAAAAAATACACACCCCACCTTTAAGCTTTGTCTCTACAACAGTCTTCAGAAAAAAAGACCAGAACATTCTGAAAGAAATTAATTCTTAACTTTATTCTTAAGGTGAGAAGCTAAAGGCAAAACCATTGTTTTTATGCTCCCTTGTCGTTTTTTGTGATTTTGGTCTATTTTACTTTCATAACATATCTCTTCTTTCAGACTAGTGGAAAGAAAACATCTAAAAAACACATCAAAGAATTTACTTTATTGCACTTTGGCCTGGTTTCACAGACAGGGCTTAGACTAAGCCAGGATTAGGCCATAGTTCAATTAGGACATTTCGGTAATTTTTATAAATGTGCCTTAGAAAAAAAAACATTGCTGGTATCCCTCTTGAGACAAAACAATGTCATTGATATATTATAAGATCAATCAGTGCAAATTTCTTTCAGTTGAAACAGCTCAGACTTACATTTAAGTCTGGGACTAGGCTTAAGCCTTGTCTGTGAAACCAGGGGTAAATGCATTTAGCTGTACTCTGTACATTTTAATTCCAATCCACATCTTTAAAGAGTTTTTTTCTCTTACAAACACCAAACTTTACAGTTTTATTCCTCTCTGTATTCTGAAGGTTTGTTCGTATTTCATTCACACTGAATAATACTTTACTCCTGAAAACATGGTGAAAATGTGTTTGTTTTCTGTCTACTGAAAGTATTTTCTGATTTATGGAGTGATGAAAAAAATCCAAAATCCCTCTGGAAAAACCCTTTAACTCCAATTAAGATGTTTTGGACCAATTCCAGATTTCTGTTCTGGAAATCTATGCAAATGAATGCAAATACAAGTAGATAATGTATTATTTGCATATGTAAACATAACATTTCAGAAAACTCGAAATACAAAACATTTGTCTTATTGCATTGTGCCAGCTAAGTATAGTGATATCTGTTAGTTAAAATGTTTGCTCTATTTATCTGTAGTGTCTTGCCTGTTTTGTGAATCTGGCCCCTGCTTATTTAGCAACAGAAAAGCACAGTATGTTACAGCACACATTACAGTCCTGCACGGACAAACGCCATAGCTCTTACTGGAGCGGCTCTGAACACTGCGGTTCTGTTGCCAGGTTCTGCTGAAGAACGTCACCACGGTGTCACTTCCCTCCGTCATGGACCCTCTGGCCTTCGAGAGCGTGTTAAACTCGGCCTACACGGGTCAGCTCAGCATTGTGCGCGACGACATCATCAACTACGTCACGGTGGCCAGCTTCCTGCAGATGTGGCACATCGTGGACAAGTGCACGGACATCCTGAAGAGGTCGCGACCTTTGGTCCAGCTCAGCCCCGGCGGGGCGACGTCCTCCAGTCACCAGTCGCCCAGCAGCTCCGATTGCTGCTTCGCCGATCCGGAGGACGGGGAGCGAGCGGCGGGTGAACAAACTCTTGAAAAAAGATCACAAAGCGCACTACCACCTCTGGCCACATGGAGGCGTCCGACTCAGAGCAGGTGGAGCAGAAGCAGCCTGACGTTCCCCATCCGAACGGAGCCTGAATGTGGCCCGAATACGGGAGACGAAGGTTTCCACGCATTCCCTGTCGCGCCTTTGCCGTCCATCGAAACTTCGGACTTCACAAGGCACCGAATCCGCGCTCGTCTCCGGGGAGCGAAGGAAGACGAGGAGCAGAGGAAGATGGAAGCAGATGAAGGAGTCGGAGAACCGCTGGATGAGGACAAAGTGAGGGTGAAGTGTGAGGAGCACCAGGCCGGTGAGTGGAGCTTCTTCATCACTGCAGTTTAGCGCCCGTCCACCAGGGGGAAACGTGGAGAACCGACGTGTTTTTGACTTGTTGTCTGCTCTTGTCTTCTCTCAGGAGCCGTCGAGTCGGACGGACGTCTCAGAGAGAGCGAGAGCGGCGAGACGGAGCAGGAGACGGACGCAGTGTGGAACCAGTGGACTTTGTCAGATGCCAAGCTGCTGGACGAAGACGAGGAGAACGAAACGGACGTCGCGTTCGAGACCTACGATGAAATTGAGAAGGCCACGGGGCAGATTTCCCAGCGTCCATTGCCACCGCCGCCGTCCGACCAGTTGGCGCCGGGAACGTCCGAGCTTTCCTGGGTCTCGCAGTCGTCCTCGTCCTCCCCGTGCTCTCCTCTCTCTGCGACGCCCAAAGTCCACTTCTGTCACTGCGGCAAAGCGTACACGCTGAAGAGCATGCGCGACCGCCACGTGAAAATGCAACACCTGAACCTGCGTCCGTTCGCCTGCCCCGTCTGCTCCAAGAGCTTCAAGATGAAGCACCACCTGACCAAACACGTCAAGACGCACGGAGGCCTGCGTCCATACGAGTGCTCGCTCTGCGGCAAGAAGATCGTCTGGAGAGACAGTTTCCTCAAGCATCAGGCTCGCTGCCAGGGAACGACAACAACGATGACGTCTGGCTGTCAAAATGACAACACAGATGCACCTGGACAAGTGAAGGTGGAACAGGATGATTATTCATTGCAGGACGAGGAAATACACTCTTAAAAGTAAAAGTTCCGAAAGAGGTTTTTGCTTTGAATGCCAAAGGAATGCCATTCCTTTCAGTCATCAGTTCTTAAAACAACCATTTTTTCTTCAAATGGTTCCATTATTAAGAACCTTTAATGTATTGGTCTCAAACTCAATTCCTGGAGGGCCACAGCTCTGCACAGTTTAGCTCCAACCCTAATCAAACACACCTGATCCAGCTAATCAAAGTCTTCAGTATCACTGGAAACTTCCAAGCAGGTGTGATTTGGAGCTGGTTGGAGCTAAACTCTGCAGAGCTGTGGCCCTCCAGGAATTGAGCTCGAGACCACTGCTTTAATGGTTCCATGGAGATTAAAGCTTCTTAATGGAAATATTGGCACCAATAAACCTTTCTTTTAAGAGTGTAGACAGACATTTGCTGTGAACAAAGGAAACAGTGGAGATCAGTGTTTGTTTATCTACTCGTTCATTACAGGAAGAGGAAATACACTCTTTAAATGGAAAAGTTCCAAAAGAGGTTTTTGTATTGAATGCCGAAGGAATGGCATTACTTTCAGTCAACCGTTCTTAAAACAACAACTTTTTTCCCACTATAAAGAACCATTTGTGCAATTGAAAGGTTCCGTGGATGTTACAGGTTCTTTATGGAACCATCGATGCCAATAAAGAACCTTTATTTTTAAAAGTTCACACATACCCCTTTTCCACCAGTATGAACTGGGTGCTAGTTCAGAACCAGTGCTATTGCTGGTTTGCAATTTGTTTGACTGGCGAGCCTCCTAAGAACCAGTTTGCCTTTCCACTGGCTAGAGAGCCACCACAGAGCCAGGTATTACGTCACTGAATACATCTCATTTCCCCTAACAGCGCCAAACACAACGGGCTTGTTCGGGATGCATCAGCACCGGGCGGACCGATCGGCACTCGATACCGAGGTGCTGCAGTAATGATCTAAAAGCATAAAGAGCCATCTGTCTTCCAGTCGCTCCCGCAGTGCACCGGTGCCCGGTGCCATCCCGAACAAGCCTAAACACCATCAACAGTGGTGGACGTTGTGTTGCTATTGATGTTCATGGCTTTAAGAACCTACATCGGCATCCAAACACAGCGAATCCAACGTGTTTGTGTTCAGCTGTTATTTCAAATATGGCAGTCAAAAGTATTTTGTTGGTCACGGTAACCCAGCCCCTGACACAAGCGGTTCTTACTTCTAGCCATGTAATGTTTTGGTGCTACTTATGAAACACTCCTCCTGGTTCGGAGCTGGTGCTTTGGGTGTCGAAAGACAAAGAGCCGATTTGAAACTAGGCTCTGGCTCCGAACCAGCACTCAAACTGCATTGGTGGAAAAGGGGTAACACTCTTAAAAAATAAAGGTTCCAAAAGAGGGTTCTCCAAAGAACCTTTCAGTGATCAGTTTGTAAAACAACCATTTTTCTTAGTGTGGATGTTGAAGGTTCTTTCCACTATGAAGAACCTTTAATGGTTACATTGATGTTGAAGTTTCGGATGTTAATGGAAATATTGGCACCAATAAACCTTTATTTTAAGAGTGTAGACTGACATTTGCCGTGAACAAAGGAAACAATGGAGATCAGTATTCGTTTATCTACTAATTCATTACAGGAAGAGTAAATACACTCTTTAAAATTAAAAGCTCCAAAACAAGGTTTTTGCATTGAATGCTATTGAAGGACCATTTTTGGTTGCCCATAGAACCTTTCAATTTTTTTTCTTGGTGTGGACAACATTTTATTAATCTGTACAACCTTTTTCCGCTGTAATGAACCTCTTATCCAATGGAAAGGTTCCATGGATGTTAAAAGTACTTCTTGGGACCATCGATGCCAATAAAAACCTTCAATTCTAAGAATGTATCAAACCTTTTTCCAAGATAAAGAACATGTAATGGTTCAATGGATGTTTAAGTTCTTAATGGAACATTTGGGCCCAATAAAGAACCTTTATTTTTAAGAATTCACACACTCTTAAAAATAAAGGTTCCAAAAGAGGGCTCCTCGAAGATCCTTTCATTGATCAGTTCTTAAAAGAACTATGTTTTCTTAGTGTGAAGAACATTTGAATAATCTAAAGAACCGTTTTCCATTTTAAAGTACCTGGGCCCGGTTGCATCAAAGCCCTTAAGCTAAGAAATCCCTTAGTTATAAGGTTAAGGGAACCCTTAGTGAAACTAAGCAAGGGTCAACTTAAGGCTGTCATTAAATATTCCTCTTAATTATCTGAAAGTGTTCCCTTAAGTGTTACTACAATGTCAATGGATGATCAATCATTATATTAATTTAAACCATTATTATGAATCAATTATTACATTAATTAAATAATATAAATGTAATGCATGTCTTAATTGTTTAGATATTTATAATGCATTATCATTATCTATACATATCTATGGTTATTGTGAGATGTAGTAACTATAGAAACCGCGGCACCCATTGCCGCATGCATTGCCGTATGTTGCCAGGAACTACCGTGAAACGCTTAGTACAAAACACTTAGGTAAGGGTGACAGTTAATACGTTTGTTGCGAAGCTCTTAAAGAAATCCCTTACCTCAGGGAATTTGTTCCCCTCAGGGATACTCCCAACTCAAATTACTTAAGGACTTTCATGCAACCGGGCCCTGGTTCTATGGATGTTGAAGGTTCTTAAATGGAACAATTGGTCCCAATAAATAACCCTTTAAAAGTTTCAAAAATAGTTTTTTTGTTGTTTTTTTTGCATTGAATGCCATTGAAGAACCATTAGTGAACCATCTTTTCTGAGTGTGAAGAACATTTTAATAATGAACCCTTTTCCACTATGAAGAATCTTATATGGTTCCATGGACGTTGAAGGTTCTTATTGGAGCCATTGGCGCTAATAAATAACCTTTATTTTAAGAGTGTAGACAGACAATAGCCATGAAAAAAACAGAAAGGAAACAGTGTAGATCATTGTTTGTTTATCTACTAATTCATTACAGCAAGAGGAAATACACTCTTTAAATGTAAAAGTTCCAAAAGAGGTTCCTTTTAAAGTTAAGTTTCCAAATTCCTTTTAAGAAACATTTTTGGTTTCCCAAAGAATGTTACATTTTAATAATCTAAATACCTTTTTCCACTGTAAAGAACCTCTTATCCCATGGAAAGGTTCCATGGATGCCAATAAAAACCTTTTTCCAATATAAAGAACCTGTAGTGTTTAAATGGATGATTAAGTTCTTCACGGAACATTTGGGCCCCAATAAAGAACCTTTATTTTTAAGAGTGTAGACAGACGTCGCCGTGAGTGGAGCGGAGATCAGTGTTCATTTATCTACTAATGCTCCACATATGTAGCAGATCTGAATATATTCTAGAAGCACTGTTTTAAAAAATAAAACTCAAGTTGTTTGGTGTGTGTTCCAGAGGTGTTTCGCTGTTTAACGTGTTTATTTACGCACATAGATGTGCAGAGACTGGTTAACCCTCCTTAACTCACCTGTTAAAGTCTATTGCGTTTAGTTTGATCTGCTCAGACTGAATTGTGTGTTAGATACTGAACACCACTAGACTGTACATAATAATGATAATAATGCAGTGTGATTTTTATATTGTCAATAAAGGCATTTTATTAAAATCCGTTGCAGTGTGAAAACTTCAGGGGATGTTTATTTCATTTATAACTCGGTAACACTTTACAACAAGGTCCAATTAGTTAATGCATGAACTAAACAATGACTAATACTTTTGTTGATGTTTGTTTTTATTGTTCATTTAGCTAAATAATGTTAAACATCTACCAATACATTATTAAATTCAAAAGTTGCTTCTGTTAATATTACCTAAGATTATTAAATGCTTTAGAAGTATTTTCTTTGTTAGTTCATGTTAATGTTATTGTAAAGTGTTACCATTTAAAGTGTAATTCATTTGAACAATTCTCTGTGAAATACCCAATATAAACAGGATCTGGATCTAATAACTGAAACCAATTCAACACATAGGAGTTCATTCAAATTAAAGCAACACAACATGACATTTAGAGCTTCATGTTCACAAAAGCACATTCACAAATAACATTGATCAATATTTTTGAACAAAACCTATACTCTGTGTGTTTGAACTTACGGTTCACTTCAATAGTTCTGCGGAGTGACAAATGAAGTTATAAAAGTACAAATATTTCATGTAATCTCTCAAAAATAATCATAGAATTTGCAAAATACTGTAAAATAGACTACATGTCCACTACCCAGAGACAGCTGTGCAATAATTATATATACACATTTATTAGAATGCATAGTGTCCAATAATAAGTATACACTAAAATTAGTAACACATTTTTTTGGGCATATTCTTGATACACTGCCCAGAATCTTTTGATCATTAAACTACTAAAACATCACTGCAGAGGTATTTCTGTTCAAACGGCGTTTCTGCGTCCGAACGGCCAATAACAGCAAATCTACATGAGATCGACATCTTTACATCAGTGTCATTTGAGCACATCAGAAATCATCTGCTACAGGAACTACAGAGGCACTCATGAGTCGAGATCGAGACTTCAACGTCTGAACCCGGAGGAATCATGGGTTTCCTTCAGCATTACTAACATTCATATGCACGTCTGATTCCACCTGCCTCGATCAGTGTTATTTTATACTTAAAGTGCCCCTATTATGGATTTTTGAAAATGAGCTTTCATGCAGAGTGTAACACAACTCTAACTGAATGAAAACATCCTGCAAAAGTTTTAAATCTGAAAGTGCATTGTGTATAAAGTTATTGTCTCTCAAAAGAACGAGTCGACTCTGAATCATTGAAACGAGTCGTTTTTAAAACGAATCCCAAGCCGTTTCATGTTGACGTCAACATGAAACATTAACATATTTCCCGCCCACTTCTTGGTCTTTAAGTGTTGGTCTGAATGAAAATGCAAATTCATTCTTTGCCACTAGGTGCCGCTTTTGGAGTGTTAAAAATAGCTGTTTCCCTCGTAACGCTGTACACAAAGCAGCACTGCCTCACAAACACTGCTTTATGAAATAGAAAAGAAATCAACCAATCAGACCCAGCTGTGCCTCGCATGTCCTTAAAAGTGAAGCTGCGGGCTCTTTGATCGCCCCCTGCTGGCTGGCTGCAGTACAGGTCATAAACCCCACCCTCTCCATGTAAACGAATGGGATTTGAGTCAAAATAAAAAAAAATACAAATAAAATTACACTTCCAATACAATTTTCCAAAATATGGTTTTGGTCATTTAAGGTAGTTGTTATGAAACTGATATATGTTCAATTGTTCATTTTTATGATAAGTTTCATTTTAGCTAGTAATTTGATGCTATAAAAATGGGGCGTGTCGTTATGGTTGATTGGGTCTGCGGGAGTTTGATTCCACGGCTCCACCTCACGACACTACTGCGCAGACTCGGGCTCCAAACGAATCTCTACTGCGCAGACTCGGGCTCCAAACGAATCTCTAGCGCAGACTCGGGCTCTAAACTAATTTCTACTGCGCAGACTCGGCCTCCAAACGAATCTCTAGCGCAGACTCGGGCTCCAAACTAATTTCTACTGCGCAGACTCGGCCTCCAAACGAATCTCTAGCGCAGACTCGGGCTCTAAACGAATTTCTACTGCGCAGACTCGGCCTCCAAACGAATCTCTAGCGCAGACTCGGCCTCCAAACGAATTTCTACTGCGCAGACTCGGCCTCCAAACGAATCTCTAGCGCAGACTCGGCCTCCAAACGAATCTCTAGCGCAGACTCGGCCTCCAAACGAATCTCTAGCGCAGACTCGGGCTCTAAACGAATTTCTACTGCGCAGACTCGGCCTCCAAACGAATCTCTAGCGCAGACTCGGCCTCTAAACGAATTTCTACTGCGCAGACTCGGCCTCCAAACGAATCTCTAGCGCAGACTCGGGCTCTAAACGAATTTCTACTGCGCAGACTCGGCCTCCAAACGAATCTCTAGCGCAGACTCGGGCTCTAAACGAATTTCTACTGCGCAGACTCGGCCTCCAAACGAATCTCTAGCGCAGACTCGGCCTCCAAACGAATCTCTAGCGCAGACTCGGCCTCCAAACGAATCTCTAGCGCAGACTCGGCCTCCAAACGAATCTCTAGCGCAGACTCGGCCTCCAAACGAATTTCTACTGCGCAGACTCGGCCTCCAAACGAATCTCTAGCGCAGACTCGGCCTCCAAACGAATCTCTAGCGCAGACTCGGCCTCCAAACGAATCTCTAGCGCAGACTCGGCCTCCAAACGAATTTCTACTGCGCAGACTCGGCCTCCAAACGAATCTCTAGCGCAGACTCGGCCTCCAAACGAATCTCTAGCGCAGACTCGGCCTCCAAACGAATCTCTAGCGCAGACTCGGCCTCCAAACGAATCTCTAGCGCAGACTCGGCCTCCAAACGAATCTCTAGCGCAGACTCGGCCTCCAAATGATGTCATTTTCTCAAGATGGCAACGGCCACATTGAGATCCTTTGGCTTCACTTTTCTATAGTGGAAGACAATGACAGTGTTTTTTGACCTCGCATGCATGTCAACCTGTTGTTGGGGAAAATATGAACCTTTCATTACCCATAGTAGGGGCACTTTAAGGTCTTTGCACAGAGTCTGAAATTGTCACAGGTTAAAAAATAAATACGACCATGCCTTGCGTCAATCACGTTAACACACTGCCTCCGAAACTTTAGTCCAACGTAAAAAATAAAAAAATTGGGATTGGGTTCGATATTCTGCGTTTTTTGCATTTTGACTCTGTGTGCAAGGTTTCTGTCAGAGGCGGACGGTAACGGAGTGCATTACTTGATTACTGTACTCAAGGACACTTTTTGAGTATCTGTACTTAAGTATAAATTTTTTTCTGGAAACTTATGACCTTAACTTCACTACATTTGAAAGACAAATATCATACTTTTCACTCCACTATATTTCTGTCAAGGTCCCGAAGTAGAAAGTCACTACTGTAGCAGCTTTGAAAGCCAATAGATGAATTTTTTCTTCTCTAAAACGTAACTTTTTTTCCAGACAGTTTATCAGTAATCACTATTGTAGGGCTACGTAAAGTGATTTCCCAGCATTTTTCGACAGTCCACTTTAGACATTCTACTAACAGTAAGTAACTTTGCAACTACATGTCAACTAGCAGTCATTAGAGTATTAGTAGACCGTCTGATTAATATCTTATTATTTTGATGGGTCCACAACATACAACATACTGACTATTAGAAACTTTTCAAGTATATGTCAACTTACTCTACTAACCCTAAACCTACCCTACTGAGAGTTAGTAGACATGTAGCTGCAAATGAATGAGAATTAGTTGACATGTAGTTGACATGTAGTTACAAAGTTACTTATAGTTAGTAGAATGTCTAAAGTGGACTGTCGAAATCTTATTTGCTAACTTGTGTAAATGAAATTATTACTTATAAAAACCACAGAAAAACTCTTGTGCGCCTCCTAACAAAATGATATTATATATGTATTCAGTAAGCGTAATGTATTGTAAGTTGCTTCAGAGGTATTGCAAGTATTACACACAACAATAATAAAACAGTGCATTGACATAAAAAGACATTTACTTTTGGTACTTAAGTACTTTTAAAAGCAAGTACCTCTCTACTTTTACTAAAGTAAAATTCTGTCTTTACAACTTTCACTTGTAATGGAGTAATATTTGACCAGCAGTATCGGTACTTTCACTCAAGTACTGGAGTTGAGTACTTCGTCCGCCTCTGGTTTCTGTGTGTGACGAAATTTCAGACTCTGTGCAAAGACCTTAATAGTTAATAATATTTTATTTCAATATTTATTTTAAAATTCCAGTTAAAGTTTTAGTAATTTTGTTGTGCGTTTATTTATATATATATATATATATATATATATATATATATATATATATATATATATATATATATATATATATATATATATATATATATATATATATATATATATATATATATATTTATTTATTTTTTTTCTCTCCCATTAAGCTTTAGTTGTTGTTATTATAGCACTTTAACAAACTTAATTTTGGGCTTAATTGTTAAATTTTTAGTTAAAATTTGTTGTGCGTTTTAGTCATTTTATTTATTTATTTTTTTAATATATCCATATAGTTTTAGTGTTTAGTATAAGTTAATGTTTTTTTAAGTAATGAATGTTTATTTTACTTTATTGTATTTTTTTAATGTATTTTATTTATATATTATTATTGTTTTGTTTTTGTTTTTTTGATGTGAAGACAAACTCCTTCATTCTGGCACATTCATACATGACCCTGTCGATCATTCATTCACAATGACTTAGATTGGAGTGATTATAACTTGGCACTATTGAAAGAAAAAATAAATATGTATTTAATCATATTTGAGTGATGCATATTAGCAGGTACAGGGTTTATGCAGAATTTATGAAGGTAAAGAAAAAAAAATGTAAGAAGATTTAAGGGATAAACTGAATGCAGCATGTCAATACGGTCTCTAAATGCAAATGAATAACACTTCAAAGTTTGAAAATACAGCTTTCAACAGATCTCCATTACTTTTTCATTCTTTTAACAAAGTGTGTAACTAAATAACATTTACTGAACCTTCTGATCACACTTCAATAAACCGATGCTCTTCCTCAGTATTTCTGTCTTGTTTTGCAGTGCAAATGTCTAAAGACACAAAGTCTTTTTTCAAAATAAAGTGAGTTCATGATCAAAATCAACAAATATGTGCCAATGGGCTCAGAAAAATCTAATTAAATCAAAGGGGAAAAAACTTCATTTTGTTCAATTTCAAGGAAAACAGGACTTAATATGTGGCCCTGGACCACAAAACCAGTCATAAGAGTAATTTTTTTAGATTTTTTTACAAGACAGAAATACTGAGGTAAATATTCATTTTTTGCAATGCATGCAACATTCATACCCATGAATTTAAGAATTCAAGACTTTCTGCTCCGATTTAAAAGCTTTTTAAGCCTTAATCTGTGCAAAAGTAAATTAAGAGCCACAGAAACCCGGCACTGAACGGATTAAAACACAAGTGAACTTAATCACATGCTGCGTTTCTTTGAGTTTTGACACATTTCTGAGGAAACCCATGATGCACGAGGGCTCCGGGTTCATCTGACGTCACGACCCAGCAGCTCAGCGAGGTTTA
>CM071956.1:1190000-1200000 GCA_036784905.1 Acrossocheilus fasciatus
ACATAAACAAATGCCAACGCTGGCTTTAGTAGCCAGTTAGTTAAATGTTATTTCGTGTGTCTATGACAAACGCATACAAACATTTTGGACCCGAATTTGTAATTATGTACTAATTTTGTAAATGTATTTTCCATGTATACTTGATGTAATTTTTCGATTTGATCAAGAACGTAAACACAAGCCAACGCTGTTTGGTTAGTAGCCAGTTAGTTCGATGCTATTTTGTGTGTATAAGACAAACGTGTACAAACTTCAAACAATGATATGTAATCACAACAGCAAACTTCCATTCAGAAACGTTTGTAAGAGCCGTGCTTGGGGAGGTTCTGCTCGACTCTCTTCATTACCGCTTTCTGGGTCTGATTCTGGCTCAAACTGATACGGCAATATTGACACCATTATTTACATTTGAGCGGAGCACGTGTAACTGTCGCTCGTGAAGGTAACGGGAGACATGTTATATTGCACCCCATAAACACAATCAAGCAAAGAAAAAAAGCAGTAAACCACCCCTTTAAATGCAAGAAAATGACTCCATATAAACACAATACCTCATATTTTTACCGTTACGTGATATTAATGATAAACAGACACAAATAATAAATCTGCTGCTGCGTTGAGCGCTCAGCTCGTGGACTGCAGAGCTCTGTATTCTAGCGCTGAGAGTGTGTGTACGGATGAGACCAGACTCACGGCGGCGATCATGATGGCGTTATCCAGGAAGCCGAAGCCGACGAAGGGAATGGCGTTGTGCAGGAGAACTAGAAAGCAGAAGATCCAGAGCTGAGAGAAACACGACTGAATGAGTGAAACCGAGCTGAGAGAGACTGAACTCACTGTATCTGAGCTGCGCTGTCGTCGGCGGAGACGATTCCTCCGAGTCTGAAACACAGAGCAGCATAACAGCTGAAGCTATACTCCACAGACATAAAAGAAGACTTTTCATTAACTAAAATAAAAACAAGTTGACAAGATTTATGCTTCTGTTTTACTTGCTTATTCTTTTTTCTAAGTAGTAGTTATTTATTTGTATTGCCATGAGTTACATAAACACACAATAAAACCAAGCAAACACAAAAATGCAACAGTTAAAATGATACAAAAAATTAATCTTTATTTTTTTTTTACTTAAATTTATAGTAAACTTAACATAGCACAAATTATAATTTTTTACAACCAAAAAACACTTACTAAAAAAAGATGAAATATTTTATTTGAAATAAAAATAAAATAATTTTTTTTTATAATTTGTATACTATATAATATATTTATAAATCAATATTAATATATCAATGGTGATCATGTAATTATATATCTTCTGTTTTACTTGAAATAAAATTAATAATAAATAATATTTCTAATTTATTTAGATTAACCATTTAAAAAACAATATAACAGTTTTTTTAACAATATCTGTTGATGAGTTGTTACTAAAAATATTTTTTTAAATATATAAATAAAAATAAATAAAAAGTATACAATTTAATACTCAAATAAAATCCATAATAATATTAAAAAATAAAATGTAGATATTTAGATATACCTTATCAATTTTTCCTATTGATTTTTTAAATTTTCTCTATTTTCAAATACATGTGAACATTTATGTACATATTCAGTACGTGTCTTCTGAATGGTTTGAAAGCAGCTTTACAAAAATTCATAATGCAAATGTTTATTAATATCTTCAAGTCACAAAGAGCAGTTTACAGCTGCTTAATTTAAAGTCATGCATAAGATAATAACATCTTTATTTTATACATCTTGTATATAGTATATAATATCTTTAGTCCTGTGTCTTATTTACTATTACACTTTTTCAAACTAAACTTGCTTACAATACAGTCTTAAATCATATTTCTATCACTGACGAAAAATATTTTGCATTACATTAAAATATAAAGGCCAATTTAATCAGCCTGTTCTACTGATGTTTGTATGTGAAGTCGAAATCAACACAAGAGCTCCTAACCGAAGATCACATGATGACTTCCATGAAGTGACCGCCGCTTGTTCCCTTCGCTAACGGACTTCTGGAAGGGCCCTTCGTGAAGGGACTCCGTTTCATTGGGAACGTCCCTACAGATGGTGTCCCCTTCCTGAGGTGCCCTTCAAGGGCGCAAAAAAGTCATTTGGTATTGGCCCAATAAACCTAACGATCAACCCACAGCCGAGCTCAAATAGACCTGAAGTTCTCAAGTGGTCACAGAGCTCAAAGGTCACACTCTGACCTTACAATCTCACACTCATTCCGTCCTCGTCTGTGTCTGATTACACACACTTCTCTAGTGTACAGTGTGTGACTCAGCAGATCACACACTTCAGCTGTGTTTATACTCAACACAAACACGGGCGGAAAATCCGGTTTAACAGAGGACAGAGACAGAAGACGAGTGGAAACTGATGAGTGGACGAGGGAAGGTCAGACGCACATGAGTCAGCTGACTCACGTCACTATAGCAACAGCAGCTTCCTGAACAGACCAGAATAAACACTGCCGTTATGAACCGCTCATACAGCAAGAGAAAGTGTTCGGTTTCAGCGTGTGTGAGACGGATGGGCTGAGGGGTACAAAAGAGATATTATAATTAACTAAAACCACAAAAAACATTTACTTTACTTGAAATAAAATAAACTTAAAAACATCAGCTGATGATATATATATATATATATATAATCATTCAAATATTAAGTGAAACAAGCTTGCATACAGCTAGGCATGTGGTAGTACCACGATACAGTGCTGGAATCAGAAAACAGGTCAGTAAAGGTGAGGACGGTGGTTATCTGGTCTCTCGGCCTGGTTAGGCTGGCTTTTGTCAGAAGACGACCAGCAAACCACCTCAGACTCTGGGGTGCTACAGTAAAGCAGGGCACAATACTCCAGTGTCCTACAGTAAAACAGGGCACAATACTACAGTAAAGAAGGGCCCAATAATCCAGTGTCCTACAGTAAAGAAGGGCACAATACTACAGTAAAGAAGGGCACAATCCTCCAGTGTCCTACCTTAAAGCAGGGCACAATACTCCAGTGTCCTACAGTAAAACAGGGCACAATACTCCAGTGTCCTACAGTAAAACAGGGCACAATACTCCAGTGTCCTACAGTAAAACAGGGCACAATACTACAGTAAAGAAGGGCACAATACTACAGTGTTCTACATTAAGGAAGGGCACAATACTACAGTAAAGAAGGGCACAATCCTCCAGTGTCCTACCTTAAAGCAGGACACAATACTCCAGTGTCCTACAGTAAAACAGGGCACAATACTCCAGTGTCCTACAGTAAAACAGGGCACAATACTACAGTAAAGAAGGGCACAATCCTCCAGTGTCCTACCTTAAAGCAGGGCACAATACTCCAGTGTCCTACAGTAAAACAGGGCACAATACTCCAGTGTCCTACAGTAAAACAGGGCACAATACTCCAGTGTCCTACAGTAAAACAGGGCACAATACTACAGTAAAGAAGGGCACAATACTACAGTGTTCTACATTAAGGAAGGGCACAATACTACAGTAAAGAAGGGCACAATCCTCCAGTGTCCTACCTTAAAGCAGGACACAATACTCCAGTGTCCTACAGTAAAACAGGGCACAATACTCCAGTGTCCTACAGTAAAACAGGGCACAATACTACAGTAAAGAAGGGCACAATACTACAGTGTTCTACATTAAAGAAGGGCACAATACTACAGTAAAGAAGGGCACAATCCTCCAGTGTCCTACCTTAAAGCAGGGCACAATACTCCAGTGTCCTACAGTAAAACAGGGCACAATACTACAGTAAAAAAGGGCCCAATAATCCAGTGTCCTACAGTAAAACAGGGCACAATACTACAGTAAAGAAGGGCACAATACTACAGTAAAGAAGGGCACAATACTCCAGTGTCCTACAGTAAAACAGAGTACAACACTACAGTAAAGAAGGGCACAATACTACAGTAAAGAAGGGCACAATACTACAGTAAAGAAGGGCACAATACTACAGTAAAGAAGGGCACAATACTCCGGTGTCCTACAGTAAAGAAGGGCACAATACTCCGGTGTCCTACAGTAAAGAAGGGCACAATACTCCGGTGTCCTACAGTAAAGAAGGGCACAATACTCCGGTGTCCTACAGTAAAGAAGGGCACAATACTCCGGTGTCCTACAGTAAAGAAGGGCACAATACTACAGTAAAAAAGGGCACAATACTCCGGTGTCCTACAGTAAAGAAGGGCACAATACTCCGGTGTCCTACAGTAAAGAAGGGCACAATACTACAGTAAAGAAGGGCACAATACTCCGGTGTCCTACAGTAAAGAAGGGCACAATACTCTGGGGTGCTACAGTAAAGCAGCGGTGTTACCTTGGGTCTGGGACTGGAAGCTCTGCAGCTCCTTCAGTAAGCAGCTCCGGTTCGCCGGGCTCAGGCCGTACACGAACTCCCGCGCCTGGTTCGGAAGCTCCAGCTGCTCTGGTTTGATCCTGCGCCGGTGCGTACCGAGAAACCGCTGGTGCAGCTGACCCGGTCCGGTGCGGCGGGCCACGAGCGCGCGGAGCAGAGCCAGCCGGATCATCGCGGCACTGAAACACACTGCAGACCAGAACACTCGCAATTAAACATGAAGGAGCGCCAACCCAGAGAGCGTTTGCAGAGAGTTCAGAACCGCGCCTGTCAAACTCACACACCCCGGCCTCACCGAACCAAAACAACCCGCACCCAGCGCCTTCAACAATCCGCGGCCGTCTGCCTTCTCATTCCTGCTGCAAGAAAGGCTGGGAATTCCTCTTGTGCGATAATTTAGACGTTATGATTCATCGTTGAGTAATTACTGACAGTTCAAAAACGACTGAGAATTTCCACACGCTTCTTCTATGACGCGCACGGCGCTGACGTTGCATGCTGGGAAATGTAGTTCAGCGCTGCAGAAGCGCCGTGGGAAATGTAGTCGGAAAAGCCCTCCGACCGGAAACGAACAATGAAATTAATTTTCTACCTATTAGATTGTTTTATTAATGTCTACACCAACCCCAACCCGAATCCTACCCCTTACAAGAATGAAAAAAATAGTAATTGTTGTACAGTGTGACAAAAATTACTCTGTATTGATGTGCGCATGCCCAGTAGCGCGGCGATGACGAGGCTGGATTCAGAAAACTACAGCAACCCATTTCCGCCACGTCATAAAAAAATAATGAGATGAAAAGTCAAAATGATGTCATTCCAAGCTTAATTATGAGATAAAAAGTCCAAATTACGAGTTTGAAAGTGGAAATTATGACATAAAAGTTATAAATATTAGTTACAAGTCAAAATTGTGACTTTAAAAGTGGAAATTCTGACATAAAAAGTTATAATTACGAGAAAAATCGAACTCACTAAAATTTAAATCACAAAATTTTGACATACCAAGTCAAATATATATATAAATATGGTAAACACTTTACTTTAAGGTGTCCTTGTTACATGTACTTACTATTACAATAACCAAACCCTAACCATAAATACATTTAGTTAATTAATAAATGTAATTATGCTGTAACAAGGACACCTTAAAATAAAATGTAACCAAAATATCTAATATACCGAGAATAAAGTCGTTATATTTTAAGAATATTTTGATATTTCTCAAAATTATGAGAAAAAACTTGTAGCAAAAGGAGAATAAAGTCTTATATGAGATTAAACTTAAAATATTTTGAGATTAATGTCCGACTAATAGGAATAATCCCGTAGCATTGTAAGATAAAGTTTTATTTTGATAATAAATTCTAAATTACGAGAATAACATCTTTTACAAGAGTAAAGTCGTAAAATTTTGAGAATAAAGTCAAAATTGCAAGAATTCAGTTTGAGACTTAAATCGTAACATTTTGAGAATGTTAATATTTCAACATTTTTTACTTTATTCTCATAATCTTCATTCTTCGCATTTTTTACATGACACTAAAACACTGTCATACTAAGTCATAAATATGAGATTAAAACAAACCAAAATTATGATATTATTTTGCCTTATCTCATAAATTTGACTTTTTGTCATAATTTCCACATGGTATGTCAATTTTGATTTTTAGAGTCTAACTTTTCATCTTGTAATTATGATTTTAAAATCATAATTGACTTACCAAAGCATGATTTTTTCTTATGTCGCAGAAATGGGCTTCCATAAGAAAAAGATGAGTGAACAGAATTATTAAAGATCTGAAGGTTGTTTTTTTTCTGATATTCTGATGTAGTTAAGATCAGAATTCACTTTCTGTAGTGAGTCAAGTCATATATGACAACATTACTTTTTATGATAATATAAAATATTCAACTGTCAAGAAATGGGGATATATATATATATATATATAGTATAACATTACAACATTAGTATAACATTAACAAAGATTAATAAATGCTGTCCAAATATTGTTAATTTGTTTTAGCAACCACTAATTTTAGCAAAAACGCACACAATTTATTAAAATGTGTTAATTATATCCTCAAATTTGACATCACTTGCTACAGAAAGTGAATTTTGAGCTTTAATTTTAAATTGTATATTAACATAATTTCATCATTACCATCTGAATACCAGTAAGACTGAATATTAAATGTGTGTGTGTATATATATATATATATAAAGCATTTGAAATGCCCCAATTTCTTTTATATGTTTAGTTTTTTTCAGATAAAAAAATTCTTAATTCCAACTCCTTCAATAGGCATTTCCCATGTGATGATATTTAAATGTACAGAGATGATTCAGATGAATTAAATAAATGCGATGTTGAAGGAATGAAAAGAAAAACCTGTGAGAAAACAAACCACAACAAAGAAGTTCAAAAAATATAATCAAGTGCAAAGTTCCAGATCACTTCGAACTTAGAACTTTAGCTTAATTGTTTTATTTACAAAAGAACTAAAGCAGATTATTTATTTACATCAGTTCTCTTGGCAAATCAACAGTTTAACCTGAAATCAAACACGCATCTAATCATGGAGTTACTGCATTCAACAACAACACCAGAAATCAGGAAACAAAATGCTGCGTTTTGGAGAAACGTGTTAATTGCGTTGTAAAATGCGGCAGGCAGGTCAAAAAGCAACACCGTGATACTATCAGATACTGAGGAGAGTTGAAAAATGCTGCCGGAGAGCGTAATATATCGCAGTCAAACTGAGATTAACAGCTGATTCAGCTTTCTCCAGTGGACAACTGTCAAACGTCAGTGTATCATTCTTTTATTACATGTACAATAATGTACACAATTATAAGAGAGGTCACACAAGAGACCAGTAGTGATCATATCGAGGTATACTGCGATTACAGTAGCACGCCACTCTTTATTAGGGCTGCAAAACGATTCAAAATAAAAGTTCGTGTTTACACACGATATGTGTGTGTGTGCTGTGTATATATTTAAAATGTAAATATAAATATTTTATAAGTCTAGCATGTATGTGTGTATATTTATATACACAGTGCACACACATATAGTATGTAAACAAACTTTTATTTCGAATCGATTAATCACGATTAATCATTTTGCAGCCCTACTCTTCATCGTTCAGCCAAACATGGTCAAGAGCATTTCAGGAAAAACACAAGATCAGCCCTTTTATATGAACACACACGCAAACAAAAGATAACGTCCCTGATCTCACAATCGTTTTTCATTTAAATATCCGCACTGCTTCAGTTGGAGTCCGTGTCGTCGTTAATGTACTCTTCTTCTACGAGCGTCACGCCCGGTTGCGTCCCCCACTCTTCCTCGTCGTACTCGATGCTGTCGTTGTCCTCCAGAAGCTCGTTTTCAGGCTCCGCCCCTCCGGCGGCCCCACCCACATCAGCCCCGCCCTCTTCACCCTCAAACTCCGCCCTCTCCTGCCCCGGCGCGGCGTAGCCGTTGTTGTTGGAGAACGCGGTGCGCTCGTGTCCGTCGTCCTCGATGTATACGCGCTGGTGGCACATGGGACACGTGTCTTGAATATACAGCCACTTGCGCAAACACAGCGCGTGGAAATAATGGTGGCACGGCGTAATGCGCGCGGACGCGGCGAACTCCTGATAGCAGATGGCGCAAACGTCCTCGATCTCCCTCAGCTGCGTGCCTTTGACCTCCGGGAGCGAGTTGATCTTTTTGACCGCCGTGCGACGGTTGATAAACGTCTTCCAGCCGTTCTTCGCCTGCAGGTAGATGTTGAAATACGCGTGCAGGCACATCATGCACGCGCGGATTTTACTTCCCGACTCGAACATCATCGTATAAGCGCCGTTTCCGAACATGATCACGCCGAAGACGAACTCGATGACGTTGCCAGTGGAGCGCACGTAGTAGACGTAGTCGTCCAGTTTCTCCCAGAGCACATTGTAGAATCCGTCGATCATAAAGAGCGCGTAGACTGTGAGCGAAACCAGGACTTTGAGACAGAGCTCCACGCAGAACGCGGTGACAGCGAAGAGCCACGTGTTTAGCACGTAGTTATGCCAGAGAACGTAGCTGAGCAGGACGGGGAGAGCGAACAGGCCTAGCGACACCAGCAGGACGGGAACGTGCCTGCGCACTGACGAAACATGCGAGGCGCTTAGCGACATTAGCACCGGATCCGTCATTCCGTGGATGAAATGTAGAATCGCGGTTAGCAGAAGGCACATGTTCCGGCTAAGCCGGATCAGTCGCTCTTCGGGATCCAGTCCGCTTAGTCCCGTCTGCAAAGCGAGGATGAAGAACAGCACCGGCGCGACAAACCCCAGCCGCTTATCCTCCTCCTCGGTTGAGCCGATAAACGCTAGGATGCTAAGTCCCAAGTAATGCGCCAGCGACGAGATAACGGCGCTCATTCCCAACACGGTGAGCGTCGAATCGCAGCCGCTGATGATCAAGTTGCTGGTCAAGTCCCAAAACAAATCCCATCCGAGCTGCAGGCCGCTTTCTGAGCGAACCACGCGAACTACGTACACTAGGATGACTGCTTGCGCCGTCATGCGCGTTAGCCAGAAAACGCGGAGGATGTCAGGGAAGCGTATGCGCTTCCAGGTGTCCTCCAGCAGCAGCTGCAGGCCGTAGATGCGGTACATGTGGCGCAGGAGTAGATAGACGTAGCGGCACGAGTAGTAGAACCACTTCAGCTTCCGAAGCAGATTAACGGTCGCATGCGTTGCGAGAACCGCCCCCGACGCTAGCGCTAGTGCCTGACGCACGTGCGCCGGGAGCTCCAGCATCAGTCCCCACAGCGGGAGCATGACGTCCAGCACCAGCAACGCGGCGCAGAGCGACGGCACGTTCAGCAGCGAAACGTAGCCCAGTCCTAGCATTAGCTGCAGCAGGCCCAAGCCCAGCGCCGCTCGGTTATACGCGCTGTAGAAGTCGATGTGCGACGTGCCGTAGTAGTTGATGAGGACCGAGGCCGCGCCCAGCAGAACGGCAGCAAACAGAGTGTAGAACTTGAACAGGGACTTCTGGGAAAGCACCAGGACCACGCTGGAAACCAGAATACCTGCAAAACGAGAGGATGATAATCAGCGTTCGCATCGCAACAGTGCAGAGTGCAATACAATGCAGAAATAATGCAATATTAATTTTATTCAGTTCAAATAAAATTCAGTTCAGTTAAAATAATTTATTTCAGTTCAAATAAAAGTGGTGGGTCAAAATTATACATTTCTCTTTTATGCCAAAAATCATTAGGATATTAAGTAAAGATCATGTTCCATGAAGATATTTTGTAAAATTCCTGCCGTAAATATATCAAAACTTCATTTTTGATTAATAATATGCATTGCTAAGAACTTCATCTGAACAACTTTAAAGATGATTTTCTCAATATTTAGTTGTTTTTTTTTTGCTCCCTCAGATTCCAGATTTTCAAATATTGTCCGATCCTAACAAACCATACATCAATGGAAAGATTATATATTCAGCTTTACACGATGCATAAATCTCAATTTCAATAAATTGACCCTTATGACTGGTTTTGTGGTCCAGGGTCACATATTTATAATACCAGGTCAACAGATAAACTCTT
>CM071956.1:1210000-1215000 GCA_036784905.1 Acrossocheilus fasciatus
GGCAGCCCACCGTACTGAAGAACTCCTCTGACGTACAGCACATACAGAGCATATCAATCATAGAACAAGTTACAAAGAAACACTCGTTCACAGGAAACACACTGTTACAGCTGTGTCACATGACCACATTATGTCGTTTTATGCTAACGTGTTTAAGTTAACAAGTTGCATTTGTTCATTTTCTCTGAAATATTGCTGATATTGATTTATTTATTTATTTATAACCATTCCATAACCATTCTGATTATGGACAGATGCTTGAAATGTTGAAATCTGGACTGTAAGAGTGCCAGCACCTCGGGTCTGTGCGAGTCTGAGCGCGGCTCTGCTGTCCTCCAGGTTTCCTCCGGTGATGATGAACTGTGAGGAAACATCACCATCAAGCTCTTTCTGACCACATATGAGTTATGAATGACAAGCGCAGCTGACCTTCTGCACGCCGACCTTCAGCGCTCTCTCCACGACCTGAGGAAAGTCATCTGACACACCAGATCATCAAATATTAAATACTTTATTATATTATATTCTAATAAAAATATATATTTTTAATTTAAATGTAACATCTATTACAATAAAACTATAGTGACACATCAATAGTTATTAAATGATGTGATAGTGTTTGTATATGAACCAATGACTAAAGACAAAAAAAAAAGAAAAGTTTTTTGATTTTGATAATTATATTTAATTGCATATAGACACTCTTATTAATCATAATAAAAACGATTTAAAAGCCAAATCACCACACAATGTGTCAGGAATAGTTTCAAAATTCAGCTTCAGATGATCAGCATCACAATACTGCATTTAAAAAATCTCTTTATGAGCCACTAATTAACATTCAGGAACTGACTGTAGTTATTATCATCGCTATGATGATCTACTTATGAATATGAATTGTAATGAGCATATCTTTACCTTCGTGTTTCTGAGTTCCTCTGTAAACTCCTCTGAACATCGGGTCTGTCAGATTAATGCCAATATCTGCATAAACATATATATCATTCATCTTTAAATGTGCTTTTGTGACAGACGCTACCTGTACCATAGTAAGACCAGCTGCTGAATGATTACTATGGTAAATACTGCATCGCGCGCTTATGAATCATCACATTATGAGGGTTTCTCAGCGCCGGTGTCTCTCACCTATGAATCTGAAGTTGGTCATTCTGATCTTTGCGAAGGTAGAGAAATAAACCCTGCATGCGTTTCTCACCGCGTCCATAAACAGAGTGAACACGTGGTGGAGTGGGCGGGGCTTCGCGATCCGGAAGCTGTCGATTGACGGTCTAAATAATAAATCTAGGCTCAGTTTGAATATTATACTAGCATACTACTCTAAATAGAACGACGAAGTGTGCGATACTAAAGTCATTCATCTGCTTATTGCGCATAGGCGGTTGTCACGTGAGCCTGTTACTTTCCTCAGCGCTGCACCGGATGAACCAATCAGAATCATCTGTGATTAGTTACCACCGCGGATAATTCTAGAACAGATAGATATTTATTTGTCAGAATAGAATTAAATGCATTTAAACGATTATACTTTCTTATGTAAATACAATCAAAATAATAATAATAAAAAATAATGGCAATAATAGTAAATAAATACATGTAAAGACGGAAGATTCAGAGATTTAGAGGCTCCGAGCGCCACCTGGTGGAGAAACAACTACCTGCAGCGCAGAAAAATCGTGTTTAAAATAGTATAAAAATAGTGTTTATTATATAAAACTTGTCTTTGATCACAATTTGAATTTGAATAGCAATAAATTGTATTTTAATGCGATTTTCTCTGCGAATGGAATGAGTTTGTGTGATTCAGTTCTCATGTGCAGATATGAAATCTGTAACGGAAATAAAAATTACGAGATGCAAGATAACAAATTATTTTATTAACAGTGATATTCACATTTTATGGCCTTTAAATGTCTACAGACTGCACTTTTGATTTCTTTGCAGCTCAGTGTTTGAAGAGATTGCAGTGTTTCACTTTATTTGTGGTCTATTTGTATTTTTAGCACAACAAATCTTATACATATATATGTATATATATAAAATGCACTGTATATTTAATGGCAATTCATATTATGTAAATACAGTAAACACATAGATTCATACAGTACAATTATAACCACTGCACATAACAGGAAGTGAACTAAAAAATAAATTGAGAACAATAAAATAACTAGATAACATTAAATAAAATTACATTAAAGAGAGGGTCTTTTCCCACTATTCATACATATAATAGGGAATTTAGGCATGAAAGGGATTACAAATAATCATTTGAAGACTAAAAAAGAAGATTAAATATTCATACATGACCCTGCAGCACAAAAGCAGTCATAAGTAGTTATAATATATTAAGCAAAGATCATGTTCCATGAAGATATTCTGTAAACTTGAACAACTTTAAAGGTGATTTTCTCAATATTTAGATTTTTTTGCTCACTCAGATTCCAGATTTTCAAATATTGTCCGATCCTAACAAACCATACATCAATGGAAAGATTATTTATTCAGATGATGCATAAATCACAATTTTAAAAAAATGGACCCTTCTGACTGGTTTTGTGCTCCAGGGTCACGATTCTGAATCAATTGAAGAAGAAGAATTAAAACAAGCCTTGAGCAGATGATTTTAAGTTGAGATTGAGTTTGACCTTTAATGACTAATAATCACTGATCCGCCTGATTAAAGGGTTACTCCACCCCAAAATGAAAATCTTGTCATTAATTACAGGTTTGTGACTGTCTTATGGACTGCCGAGTAAATAACACGGTCAGGGTCCAGAAAAGGTTCTCATCCAAAATATCTTAAATTGTTAAATTAAGACGAGCGAAGCTTTTACAGGTTGGGGCTGAGTAATTAATGACAAGATTTTCATTTTGGGGTGGAGTAACCCTTTAATGATCACCTGACACACACACACACACACACACACACACACACAGAGAGAGAGAGAGAGAGAGAGAGTGAGTAACAGACACTAATGACAGACACACACACTACTGACCACTAATTACTGTCAGCACGCACACACACACACACACACACACACACACACACACACACATCAGGGATTGAACTTGAGCCCCAGACACAGCGCTAGCTCGTTCTTCTGGATCTTTCCGTCTCTGTTGATGTCACAGTGACCCAGCAGAACCTGCTTGAACTTGTCCAGGTCTGAGCCGCTGAGACTGGGCTGAAAAACACAAACAAATAACTAAACAGCCAGCACCTGTCTGGGGTTATAAACGGATTTCTGTGACATAATCAGTGTCCTTACCTTCACCAGCTCCATCATGTCTTTAACAAAACCATCGACCTCCGCGCCCTCCAGAGCACCAGTGTTACTCTGACACACACACACACACAGACACAGACACAGACACAGACAGACACACACACACACACACACACACACACACACACACACACACACAGACACAGACACAGACACAGACACAGACACAGACACAGACACAGACACACACACACACACACACACACACACACACACACACACACACACACACACACACACACACACAGACACAGACAGACACACACACACACACACACACACACACAGACACAGACACAGACACAGACACAGACACAGACACAGACACACACACACACACACACACACACACACACACACACACACACACACACAGACACAGACACAGACACAGACACAGACACACACACACACACACACACACACACACAGACACACACAGACACACACACACAGACACAGACAGACACAGACACACACACACACAGACACACACACACACACAGACACAGACAGACACACACACACACACACACACACACACACACACACAGACACACACAGACACAGACACAGACACAGACACACACACACACACACACACACACACACAAACAAACAAACAAACAAACACACACACACACACACACACACACACACACACACAGACACAGACACACACACACACACACACACACAGGGTTAAACCAAAACTAAAACCATTTTAAAAATTATTTTATAAAACTAACATTAACTGAAATATAAGTTTTTTTTTATTATTATTATTTCTGTTCGCTACCAAGGCAAATTTTTCTATTTCATTTCATTTATAATTAAAAGTAAAATTAAAATACCATTTAAAATAATAAACTAATACAAATGACAAAACAAAACAAAACAAAATTGCTAAAACATTAAAAAGAAAATGAAAAAAATAAATGAAATTTTTTTTTTATAAATATATATTAAAAATCTTATTTCAGCTACATTTCTTATTTTCATTTAATTTAACTTGATGTACTAAAACAACTAAAACATAAATAAAAATCAGTTTAAAAACTATATAGACATTGAAACACTAATAAAAAAGACAAAAAACACAAAATTATTTAAATATATAACTAAAATTCAAATGAAGTTAAAACTAATACAAACAATTAATACAAATTCTAACAGTATCTCAATGATAGTAAAATAAAACTGGTTTGAGTTAAAGTGCAAAAATAACAACCAACAACTGAAACAAGAGTAACACTAAAACTGAAACCATAAAAACATTTTCATTACTTGAAATAAAATTAACCAAAATAAAATATTAAAAAATGAAAACATATTTCAACTAGAAGACAAAACAACATTATATCATGTTGATTTAGTTTAACTTTATGTACTAAAAAACTAAAACTAAAATAAAAACTATACAGACATACAAAAACAAAACTAATTAAAATGACAACAAAGCAACTAAAAATATAACTAACATTAAAATGAAATAATAAAATCTAAATATAAAAACTAATTCAAAGTATTAATAAAACTATACTCGTATCTCATTGACTCTCACCACGTCATAGTGAGCGAAGATCTTCTCAAAGTCCCTCCGCCGATCCTCGTGACTGCAGGCCTGAGGAACACACCATTGACAGAGTTAACCAGCGCTGCTCGCTACAGGCGCCTGATTACAGGTTA
>CM071956.1:1220000-1222500 GCA_036784905.1 Acrossocheilus fasciatus
TTTTGCAAATAAACTCTTCATAAATATATATATATATATATATACAGGTGAACCTCAAAAAAATTTAATATTGTGACTTATTTCAAAAAGTGAAACTTTCATATATGCTAGATTCAGCGATCAGCCTATATATATATATATATATATATAGTTTTTATTAATTTTTATAATTTTTTTCAGTTTTAATTATTTTAGTGCATGAAGTTAAACTAAATAAAAATGAGAAATGCTATCTTGGAAACTAGCTGAAATAATATTTTTATATTTTATTTTATTTCAGTGACTTTATTTCAGTTTTATTTCATTTAATTTAATGATTTTTTTATTTCAGTTATTTAAATTGATTTTATTTGATTTTAGACTCAGTTAAGCATAATAACCATGTTACATATTCATAAGTCCTTCAAAAGTTTGGTGTCAGTAAGATTGTTTAAAGAAAGTAACACTTTTATTCATGACGGATGCCTTTAATTGATCAAAAGTGACAGTAAAGTAATTTATAATGATACAAAAAATTTCTATTTCAAATAAATGATGTTCTTTTGAACTTTCTATTCATCTGAGGATCCTGAAAAATAAAATGCATCACAGTTTCCACAAAAATATTGTGCAGCACAACTGTTTTCAACATTGATAATAATCAGAGATGTTTGTTGAGCAGCAAATCAGCATATTATTATGATTTCTGAAGATCATGTGACACTGAAGACTGGAGTAATGATGCTGAAAATACAGCTTTGACAGATATTCACATAGAAAACAGCTGTTTTAATTTATAATAATAATATTTCACTGTTTTTACAGTGTTTTTGATCAAACAAATGATGAGCAGGAGAGACGTCTTTCAAAAAAAAGCAAAAAGACAATCCTTTTGAACAAAGCTTTTGAACAGCAGTGTATATATAATGAATAATTAATCAAACACACAAACACTGAGACGGACCAAAGATTAAAAATGTGAAACAAAGCATTACTGATATTAAATAAAGCTGCACAAACACACAATCGTTTGTTGGTTTGAAATGTGAACACTTGCAGTGTTTAAGATGAAGACAGTGTGTGTGTGTGTGTGTGTGTGTGTGTGTGTGTGTGTGTGTGTGTGTGTGTGTGTGTGTGTGTGTGTGTGTGTGTGTGTGTGTGTGTGTGTGTGTGTGTGTGTGTGTGTGTGTGTGTGTGTGTGTGTGTGTGTGTGTGTGTGTCTGTGTGTGTCTGTGTGTGTGTGGGTTAGTTAGTGGATGATGCTGCTAGTTAATGTGATTCTCGACACCTGTGTGAACTTCATGCATTAAAAATCTGACTCAAACACATCAGGACCAGAAGAAAGGTGAAGTCAGCTCTTTACTCACGGTCTTCAGCGTCTTCATCAAGCAGCGTAAGAACTCGTCCAGGCTCCTGAGCTCCAGGAGTCCATCATCTGCGGGAGAAGCAGAGGTCAGCGGCGGCTCGGACTCGTGTCTCACGAGGCGTCCGTACACTCACCTTGGCTGAACTGTGTCCAGGTGTCGAGGAAGACCGCGGCGCTCAGTCCTCTGAAGACGCTCTCCATGACTGAGGTCCGATCCGCAGCTGCAGGCATCCTGCTCCTCACGCTCCTCCTCTCCGTCATCATCATCATCATCATCATCATCACACCCCCGTAATGAGCCGTCACCGGAGACAACACACAATCACACACAGCAGCGCTCCACAGCTGGACTCACATATGCAGAACCGTATTTATTCAGATCAGATACACCAGATCAGATACATGAAGAATGGAGATCTGCATTATTAATCAGACTCAGCCTAAACACAACATCTGTTGTTCTTGTTGCTCCATACAGATAAAATCACACTGAACAGATCCAAACACACTAATACAGCGCAGGACCAACATTTCCACTTTGAGTGAAGTTCACAAAAAATGATCAAGAAACAGCAACACATCGAATAAAACATGAAATTCTGTGGAAAAACTGAAATGTTATTTTTTTGTAAAAGTAATCCAGAAATACTTTTTACACTGAGATACTGAAGGATTACAACAACATACTGATTAAAAAAATAATGACTTACATTTGTATTTAATAAACAAAGGGTTATATTAAGATTTTATACTTGCTTTAAACATTTCTAATTGATTATTGTGATAGTTTCATAACGGAACTCTAGATCAGAGCTTCTCAACCGTGTTTATACACTTAAAAAACTGGTGATTTACGTACGTTTAGGACAACAACTGTTTTATTAACTTCGCTCCAGTATTTCTGTGGTAATTTTGCTGATTGGTTTCAAACATTTTTATTATCAGAAACTGGAAGAAGTGTTGATGTATTAAATTAAAAAGCAATTAACTCTGATTTAGTATGTTCAAAAAAAACCAACAACAACAAAAAACCTTCAAAGCAGGTTTATTATAGTTAACTAAAATCATAAAAAAATAAACATTTTCATTACTTGACTTTTTTTTTTTTAAAAAGAACATTAAAAATGTAACCTTATTTAGCTAGTTTCCGTGGCA
>CM071956.1:1227500-1240000 GCA_036784905.1 Acrossocheilus fasciatus
TGGCATAAAAGAATAATGTATAATTTTGACTCATACAGTGTATTGTTGTCTATTGCTGCAGATACAGCTGTGCTGCTGATGACTGCTTCTGTGCTGCAGGGACACATACAGTGTTTGAATTTTATATTAATGTAGATGTTTTTGCTGTAGTATTTTTTGTTAAAAGCATAGATAAAAGGCCTAAGCGTTCTTGCTCATGTTGTTCAGATGCAACAGAACACTTTGTAAAAAGACAGAATAAGAATGTTTTACATCGAAATGTTTGACTTTTTTTTATCAGATTTTTTAATCTTATTAGAATCTAAACTAGGTATCGATAAGAATCATAATCTGTGAATCCACGCGTCACAGTCTCAGATCTCACCTCACGCTGACGTTAGTGATCTTCCTGGAGAAGAACTCCGGCACACCCTCGTCCAGCTGATCCACAGAGCTCCTCCCATCCACTTCCTGTGCAGCGGCTCTGCTGATTGGCTGAATCTGAGAACCACATCCAAACAACGGAGATCAATAAACCAGTCAGTCTGGACAGATGATTCACTTCCAAAGACCTCTCAATCTAAACATTTCATTCCCATCCAGTCAAGTCAGTGTTTTTCTATAGCACTTTATACAATACAGATTCATTCAAAGCAGCTTCTCATTAATAAAAGAGGAAAATAACAGAGTTCATGTTACAAAAATCATTAATTATGAATCTTCAAACTCAAACACTCTTCACTTCAGCTGTAAAGCAGCTAGTGTTATTATTCAGATCCAGTAGAGTCACTACAGTTAAATTAATAATATTACAAAATATCAATTGTCTTTTAATTCTTTAATTTGTATAGACATAATAACAATCTGTGGAGGTCATTTATTCCATCCTTTGCTCATTAAAATCTGATATAATAACATTTTGACTGCTATTTTTAGTATTTATATATTATTCCAGATTTTATTATTATCTTGAATTAGCTTTTATTGTTAAAATGTCCAATTTAAGTCATTTATTTTGTCCTTTTCTCAGTAAAAACTGAGACATAATATAATAATAAGACATAATAAGACGCAATATTTTTTACTGTTATTTTTAGTATTTATATATTATTACGAATTAGCTTTTACATTTAACATTTCCATTCTCATTTTAATTTAAGTCATGACCTTTAAGTTAATTTAATTTGTCCTTTGTGCTGTAAAAACTGAGAGATAATAAGAGATAATTTGAGTGTTATTTTTTTATCATTATTTAAATATTACAGTATTTATTAATGTTTTGAAAAAGCTTTTATTTTTTAATTTTTTCAGTTTTAATTTTAGTCATTTATGTAGTTCTTTGCTCGGCAAAACCTGAAATAATATTCAATAAGATGCAACATTTTGAGTGTTATTTTATTATTATTTATATATTATAACAGTATTTATTATTAATATTTTGAATGAGCTTTTATTTTTAACTTTTCAGTTTTAATTTTAGTCATTTATGTATTTCTTTGCTCAGTAAAAACTTAAATAATATTCAATAAGCTGCAACATTTTGAGTGTTATTTTAGTATTATTCATATTTTATAACAAAATTAATTATTTTTAATTAGCTTTTTTTATTTTCATTTTTACTTTAGGTTTCAACAATTTTATTAGTCACTTCTGACATTTTTATTGGCATCATTTTTATTATTCCCCCCCCCCCCCCCAATATTTCTATTTAGCTGTATTTTTGTTTCAGTTTTAGTAACTTAAGTATTTAAACATAGATTTATTTCAGTTAGTTGCCATGGCAAACTTCAGCTTAATTCAGCTTCATTTCAGTGACTAAAATCATTTTGAAATCGTTTCAGTTTTTCAGTGATGAACTCCTTTAATCAGATGTGTGTCTTACAGCGGCTCTGCTGGGTTTGGATTTCTTCGTCCGCCGCGGCCTGAATTTAGTGATGTGCTGTAGAGTGGGCGTGTCTTCTGTGGGCAGGTCGCTGAAGCTTCTTGGCCGAGGCAGCTGTAGCTCCGCCTCCACTGGGGGCGGGGTCACTGGCGGTGGAGGGGGCGGGGGCGGGGTCGGGGAGAGGGGCGGCGGCAGCAGCAGATCGTCCACACAGACGTCCTCTAACGCTTTACACAGATCAAAGCCCAGCTCTGACACACACAGTTAATCATCAGTAATTCAGAAACACTAATTATAACTGAGGAAGTGCTGGACACGTACCGAATGCGGCGGACATGGGTCTGAACATCCGACTGTGAATACTCTTCCTCTTGGCTTTCTGTGTCCGCTAGAGATCCAAACACACACAGATTCATCTGATGAGATCTCACTCACGCTCGTGAATATTCATATATACAGCACAAACATGGCCTGCTTGGTGTTTCTGGTGCTCACGATCACATTGAAGGAAACCATGTGTTCCACGGGAGTAAAACACTTCAAATTAAATGATAAAAATGCAAAATTAAAATACATTAAAATTACAATTAAAATACGTTTTAATCAATCAATCAATCTTAAAAATGTATTCTCATGTTAAGATCTTCGGCATGTATAATTGTTTAGGGTTTCCCAAACCAAAGTTCATGAGTTGTAGGTCATTTTTACTTAAATCATAAATATGGCTAGTTAAAATAATTTTAAAATAAAAACTACCAAAATAAATTTTAAAAAAATTATGAAATCATAAAAACATACTTTTTAAATAAAAACAAAACAAAATAAAATATTTAAACTAAAAAACAATTAAAAATATATTAATCAAAATAAAACAATAAAATTAAAATGCATATTTTCTATTAATTAATTTTGTTTTTTATTTAAAATTATGTATTTTAATTGTGCATTTTTGTGATTTAATGCCTTTTTATTAGTTTTACTTTAAAATTAATTACATCATAAAAAAAGCCTAATTAAAATAAAAATAAAAAACTTTAAATAAAAAACAAGCACTTGCTAAAAATTAAATCATAGAAATGCAAAATATAAAAAAATAATAAAAAATAAAAAATAGCACATTCTGAACGTCTCCATTTGTCTTCCACAGGCGAAAGAAAGTCGCACGGCTTTGGGGGCGCGTAAATGAATCATCTGGTTTCTCTTTTGCACTGAAAAACATTTTGTGCAGTATTTGCTAATCCTAACTTTAGAAAATCATTTTTTACAGTGTGTTTCTGCCCTGTGTGAGTGTGTGTACCTGTGGTTGTTGTTCTGGTTGTTGTGTCATGTTGTCCATCTGTATTTCTGCCTCGTCTGTAACTTCTGTCTCCTGTGAGTCGTGATGCAGCAGCGGCTGCTGTCCTCTCCTGCTCAGATGACCCGCCTGACACACACACACACACACACACACACACACGTGAATTAGATACACACATACACTGTGATAAAGTGTAGTTTTGTGAATGTAAATCTCACCAGTGTTTGTTGAGAGCGAGAGAGAGACTGTAGGATCTCATCAGTGATGTAATCAGAGAGACATGATGCCATACTGAGCTTCACCTCACTGAAAACACACACACACACACACACACACACACTGTTTGGCTCTCAAAGTGACTGTGTGTGATCCAAAATCAATCAATAAAGATTCTGAGGATAATAAGATTATCCAATCAGGTCAAATTAGAATATTTGAAAATAAAAACAAATAAAATACTTACAAAAATAAATGCAAATTTAAAATACATAATTAAAAAAAATTAAATCATGAAATGCAAAATGTAAATAAATTATAAAAATAAACAATTAAATGAAAATCACTCAAAATTAAATCATAAAAATGTTAAATTAAAATACATCATTTTAAAATAAAACAAAACAATACTAAAAATAAAAAAGAATTAAAATAATGAAAAAATTTAAAAATAATAATAAAAATAAAACACTAAAAATGAATTAAATCATAAAATGTAACAGTTTACTAGCATGCCATGTCACCATTAACTGACATCAGAGAATCATGAATGTGTTGTTAAATTACTGAAATATTGACTTAAAGGGGTTCATCTGACATCTGACAGCTTTAGCTGACCTGATCTTATTGATGATGTCGATGGCCGACTGCTCCAGCAGAGTGGAGGTGATGAAGGCTTTCGACACACTCGTCCTCCCCTCGCTGGCATGCAGAAGATCTTCACGCAAACGCGCCTGCTGCATGATGTGAGGACACACGCTCTGAGCCGTATCCAACATGGACACCAGCAAACCCTGAACACACATTTCTCAACCGGTCAGTATGATGGTGATGTGTGTGTGTGTGTGTGTGTGTGAGTGTGAGTACCTGCAGTTGCTGGTCTATGAGCGCGCTGATCTCTCCTGCTACTGAACACAGTTTCTCCTGCACCTGCTGCACACACACACCTGCTGACCCGTCACTGCTGCCCGCCACTCGCCCGCTTGAGCGCAGGTGATACAGACTGCGCAGCAGCTACAGACAGGGACACAAAACTCAGCCTACAGACTTAGTAGTTACAACAGCCCTACACTGCAATCTAATAACTTATGAAGGGCTGGTTCAAAACAACCATGAGACAAACTGAACATGAGCAGAGCTTGTTTGTGTACATTTGAATATGTTTGGAGCATGTTTGTGCATGAGCATGTTTGAGTATGTTAAAAGTGTGTCTGAGTACATTTAGAGCATGTTTGAGTATGTTTAAGCTTGTTTAGAGTGTTTGCGTACGTTAAGATTGTGTTTGAGTATGTTTGGAGCGTGTTTGTGTATGAGCATGTTTGAGTATGTTAAAAGTGTGTCTGAGTACATTTAGAGCATGTTTGAGTATGTTTGAGCATGTTCAGAGTGTGTTTGAGTATGTTTGGAGCATGTTTGTGTATGTTTGAAGCATGTTTGTGTATGTTTGAGCACGTTTGATTATGCTTAGAGTGTGTTTGAGTATGTTTGGATCATGTTTGTGTGTGTTTGAGTATGCCTCAGAATGTTTGGAGCTTGTTTTGTGTATGTTTGGAGTGTGTTTGTGTATGTTTGATTATGTTTAGAGTGTTTGAGTATGTTTGGAGCGTGTTTGTGTATGTTTGAGTATATTTGGAGCGTGTTTGTGTATGTTTAAGCATGTTTCAGTATGTTTAGAATGTGTTTGTGTATGTTTGAGCACGTTTGATTATGCTTAGAGTGTGTTTGAGTATGTTTGATCATGTTTGTGTGTATCTGAGTATGCCTCAGAATGTTTGGAGCTTGTTTTGTGTATGTTTGGAGTGTGTTTGTGTATGTTTGATTATGTTTAGAGTGTGTTTGAGTGTGTTTGGAGCGTGTTTGTGTATGTTTGAGTATATTTGGAGCGTGTTTGTGTATGTTTAAGCATGTTTCAGTATGTTTAGAATGTGTTTGTGTATGTTTGAGCACGTTTGATTATGCTTAGAGTGTGTTTGAGTATGTTTGGATCATGTTTGTGTGTGTTTGAGTATGCCTCAGAATGTTTGGAGCTTGTTTTGTGTATGTTTGGAGTGTGTTTGTGTATGTTTGATTATGTTTAGAGTGTTTGAGTATGTTTGGAGCGTGTTTGTGTATGTTTGAGTATATTTGGAGCGTGTTTGTGTATGTTTAAGCATGTTTCAGTATGTTTAGAATGTGTTTGTGTATGTTTGAGTATGTTTAGAGTGTGTTTGTGTATGTTTGAGCACCTTTGATTATGCTTAGAGTGTGTTTGAGTATGTTTGATCATGTTTGTGTGTATCTGAGTATGCCTCAGAATGTTTGGAGCTTGTTTTGTGTATGTTTGGAGTGTGTTTGTGTATGTTTGATTATGTTTAGAGTGTGTTTGAGTATGTTTGGAGCGTGTTTGTGTATGTTTGAGTATGTTTAGAGTGTGTTTGTGTATGTTTGAGTACGTTTAGAGTGTGTTTGTGTATGTTTGAGCACGTTTGATTATGCTTAGAGTGTGTTTGAGTATGTTTGGATCATGTTTGTGTGTATCTGAGTATGCCTCAGAATGTTTGGAGCTTGTTTTGTGTATGTTTGGAGTGTGTTTGTGTATGTTTGATTATGTTTAGAGTTTGTTTGAGTATGTTTGGAGCGTGTTTGTGTATGTTTCAGTATGTTTAGAGTGTGTTTAAGTATGTTTGAGTACGTTTGGAGTGTTTGAGGATGCTTTGAGCGTGTTTGTGTATGTTTGAGTACGTTTAGAGTGTGTTTGTGTATGTTTGAGTATGTTTAGAGTGTGTTTGTGTATGTTTGAGTATGTTTAGAGTGTGTTTGTGTATGTTTGAGTATGTTTAGAGTGTGTCTGAGTATGCATTACTGCAGCCCTACGTTCCCATCTAAAAACTTATGAAGGGCTGGTTCAACACAACCATGAGACAAACTGAACGTGAGCAGACCTCATGCTGAGGATGTCTTCAACCAGAAAAACAATCAATAACTGAAGCACATCATGTTTTTAATCTTCTTTCAGAGTTTGTGTAATAATATCATTGTCATATGAAACCATCAGCCATTTATGGTGTTGGTGTGTGTGTGTGTGTGTGTGTCTCTCACTGTTGTGGAGGTCTTGGCATCTTTCATCAGGTTCTCGGCCGTCTTCATGTCCTGCTGAACTCTGTCACTCATGCTGAAACGCAGAGAGTTCAGCTGATCCTGGACCTGCACACACACCTGCCCCATCACCTGCACACACACACACACACGAATGAACACATATATATGCTCTGATATATGATCCTATCAATCAAATAATAAACACTGTGTTTTCAGTTATGGTGAATGCTAAGTAGATATACGCTCTGCAGATATGAATGAATGAATGAATGATGCATTTATATAGTGCTTTATTGTGTATTGCTGTACACCCAAAGCGCTTTACAATCATGTGGGGGGGTCTCTCCTCAAACCACCACCAGTGTGCAGCATCCACTTGGGTGATGCGACGGCAGCCACAGGACAACGGCGCCAGTGCGCTCACCACACGCCAGCTACAGGTGGAGAGGAGAGAGTGTCATAGAGCCAATCAAGTGGATGAGATTATTAGGAGGCCATGATTGATAAGGGCCAGTGGAGGGAATCTGGCCAGGACACCGGGGTTACACCCCTACTCTTTATGATGAGTGTCATGGGATTTTTAATGACCACAGAGAGTCAGGACCTCGGTTTAATGTCTCATCCGAAAGACGGTGCTTTTTGCCAGTATAGTGTCCCCGTCACTATACCGGGGCATTAGGACCCACACAGACCACAGGGTGAGCACCCCCTGCTGGCCTCACTAACACCTCTTCCAACAGCAATCTAGTTTTCCCAGGATGTCTCCCATCCAGGTACTGACCAGGCTCAACCCTGCTTAGCTTCCATGGGCAACCAGTTTTGGGCTGCAGGGGGATATGGCTGTGGCCATATCACCCTGCAGATATGATCAGTCACCTGTTGTGTTGTGCTGGTGACGAGGCCCTGCTGCAGTCTGAACGCCTGCTCCTGCAGGTATCGCCTGCTCTCATGGTTACGCAGCAGATACTGCTCCATCTGCACACACACACACACACACACACACACACACACACACAAACACAAACAAAGCATCATGGGAGGCACATCACAGGAAAAAAGAGCTTCTGGGAGTTTGTGTATTTTTTAGAGCATGTTTAAGCATGTTTGGACATGTCTGTGCATGGTTGGAGAGTGTAAGTGTATATCTGAGAATGTTTAGAGCATATTTGTACATTTTTGGAGCATGTTTGTGTAAGTTTAGAGTGTGTTTGAGTATGTTTATAATTTGTGTATGTTTTAGAATCAGAATCCGTTTGAGTATGTTTAGAGTGCATTTGAGTATGTTTAGAGTGTTTTTGTGTATATTTGAGTATGCTTGGAGCATGTTTGTGTATCTTTAGAGTGTGTTTCAGTACATTTAGAGCATGTTTGTGTATGTTTAGAGTTTGTGTATGTTTGGAGCGTGATTGTGTTTGTTTGACACAACGTTTAGAGTGTGTTTGAGTATGTCTGAAGTGTGTTTGTTTATGTTTGAGTATGTTTGTTTATGTTTGAGTTTGTTTAGTGTTTGTTTGTTTGTTTGTGTATGTTTGAGTATGTTTGGAGTGTGTTTGAGTACATTTAGAGCATGTTTGAGCACGTTTAGAGTGTGTTTGAGTATGTCTGGAGTGTCTTTATGTCTGAGTATGTTTGAGCATGTTTGAGTATGTTTAGATTGTGTTTGTGTATGTTTGAGTATAGTTAAAGCATGTTTGAGTATGTTTGGAGCATGTTTGTGTATGTTTAGATTGTGTTTGTGTATGTTTGAGTATAGTTAAAGCATGTTTGAGTATGTTTGGAACATGTTTGTGTATGTTTAGATTGTGTTTGTGTATGTTTGAGTATAGTTAAAGCATGTTTGAGTATGTTTGGAGCATGTTTGTGTATGTTTAGTTTGTTTGTGTATGTTTAGAATGTGTTTTTTGTATGTTTAGAGTGTTTTTGTGCATATTTAGATCATATCTTTGTATATTTTGAACATGACTGTATATGTTCGTGTTGTGTTCAGACCTTCATCAGGGCATCTTCAGTTTTCTCAGAGTTGTTCTTCAGAGCTTGAGCCGCATCTGTGATGGGAACCGGCATGAATCTGATGGTGTAATTCCTGCAGAAGATGAACGACAAACATGACTGAACCTGATGATCAGACACACACTGAATCTGAAGCTAAAGAAGATCTCAGACACACTTCTCAAGAGCAGCAGCCACATCCTGCAGGCCCTGAGCACTGACACAGTTTCGGTCCCAGATCAGAGTCCTGAAATATACACACAATGAACGCTATACATTTGTGTACGTGAGTGTGTATCAGACGATCCTGTGGTCGGTGTGTGCGGCACCTGAGTTTGGTGTTGACCTGCAGGGCTTTGGCCAGCATCTTTGCCCCAAAGTCACCCATGCTGTTCCCGCTGATGTCCAGATGGGTCAGACTGCTGTTTCCTCCCAGCGCATTCAGCACCACTGACAGATCCGCCTTCAGCCTTGAGTCTGCCAGAGACAGAGACGCCAGCGGCTACACACACACACACACACACACACACACACACACAGTTAAACAACGTAGGCTACCCTGCAGTATCTCAAACGTGACGGATCTACAGACTTACAGAATCCTCTTCCTGAATCATGTGGACCAGAGAGACCAGAACCTGCCCGAGATTTCTGCACAGAAACACACGCACATTCAGAATGTAAGACGTGTGAATTAATCCTTTTATTCATCAAAAGTGACTGTAAAGACATTTATAATGTTATAAAAAACTTCTTTGTCAAATAAATGTTGTTCTTTTGAACTTTCTATTCATCTGTGAATCCTGAAAAATAAAATGTACTGTATTATGGTTTCCAAAAAAATATTGTGCAGCACAACTGTTTTCAACATTGATAATAATCAGAAATGTTTCTTGAGCAGCAAATCAGCATATTATCATGATTTCTGAAGATCATGTGACACTGAAGACTGGAGTAATGATGCTGAAAATACAGCGTTGCATCACAGAAATAAATTACATTTTATCAGACATTCACATAGAAAACAGCTATTTGAAATTGTAATAATATTTCACAACATCACTGATTTTACCGTATTTTTGATCAAATAAATACAGCCTTGGTGTGGAGAACAGACTTTTTTCAAAAACATTTAAAAAAATTCGAATTATACTAAACCTTTAGATAAAAATGTCTGCTGAATGTATAAATGTAACTGTATATTCTGCATCCTGTTTGCAACCTGTTTTTCTGTATTGATCTGTGAAGGTCACATGACCTCTAAACTGAATCAAAGCTGCAGAATCTCACTTGGTTTTGATATTGCTGAAGTTCCTGCCGATGGACAAGTGTTTTATGGAGCGATTCTTCCTGAGCCACACGAGCAGCGTGGACAGATCTGAGTCCAGTCCTGAGACACAAACACACAATCCTCCTGAATCAACACAACAGCTGACAACAAATCTGTGTGTGTGTGTGTGTGTGTGTGTGTGTGTGTGTGTGTGTGTGTGTGTGTGTGTGTGTGTGTGTGTGTGTGTATTAACCGTTATCTGATATGTCCAGGCTGGTGATGTTCGGGATCTCAGCGATACAGCCTTCCAGAATCTGAGAGCCTGCTGAGCGCAACTGAACACAAGAACAACAACGTGTGAGGAACACACAACAAACACCAACCGAAGCAGTCACGTGTCAGAACGACAGCAGAAGGTTCAGTGCAGTACCTCACAGCCGCTGATGTCCAGAGAAACATCTCGCAGGTTAGTGTTACAGGCCAGACCCAGGAGCAGTGCTCTGAAGACATCAAACATCAGGAGAACATCAAGAGAATATCAGGAGAATATCAAGAGAAGATCAGGAGAACATCAAGAGAAGATCAAGAGAATATCAGGAGAATATCAGGAGAATATCAAGAGAAGATCAGGAGAAGATCAGGAGAAGATCAGAAGAACATCAAGAGAATATCAGGAGATGATCAGAAGAACATCAAGAGAATATCAGGAGATGATCAGAAGAACATCAAGAGAATATCAGGAGATGATCAGAAGAACATCAAGAGAATATCAGGAGAATATCAAGAGAATATCAGGAGAATATCAGGAGAAGATCAAGAGAAGATCAGGAGAACATCAAGAGAATATCAGGAGAATATCAAGAGAAGATCAGGAGAACATCAAGAGAATATCAGGAGAATATCAAGAGAAGATCAGGAGAATATCAAGAGAATATCAGGAGAATATCAAGAGAAGATCAGGAGAACATCAAGAGAAGATCAAGAGAACATCAAGAGAATATCAGGAGAATATCAAGGGAAGATCAGGAGAAGATCAGAAGAACATCAAGAGAATATCAGGAGATGATCAGAAGAACATCAAGAGAATATCAGGAGAATATCAAGAGAATATCAGGAGAATATCAGGAGAAGATCAAGAGAAGATCAGGAGAACATCAAGAGAATATCAGGAGAATATCAAGAGAAGATCAGGAGAAGATCAGGAGAAGATCAGGAGAATATCAAGAGAATATCAGGAGAAGATCAAGAGAAGATCAGGAGAACATCAAGAGATGATCAGGAGAATATCAAGAGAAGATCAGGAGAAGATCAGGAGAAGATCAAGAAAATATCAGGAAAATATCAAGAGAATATCAGGAGAAGATCAGGAGAAGATCAAGAGAATATCAGGAGAAGATCAAGAGAATATCAAGAAAACATCAAGAGAATTATAGGAGAATATCAAGAGAATATCAGGAGAAGATCAGGAGAACATCAAGAGAATATCAGGAGAAGATCAGGAGAATATTAAGAGAATATCAGGAGAATATCAAGAGAATATCAGGAGAATATCAAGAGAAGATCAGGAGAAGATCAGGAGAACATCAAGAGAATATCAGGAGAATATCAAGAGAATATCAAGAGAATATCAAGAGAAGATCAGGAGAATATCAAGAGAAGATCAGAAGAACATCAAGAAAATATCAGGAGAAGATCAGGAGAAGATCAGGAGAACATCAAGAGAATATCAGGAGAAGATCAGGAGAACATCAAGAGAATTATAGAATATCAGGAGAATATAAGGAGAAGATCAAGAGAATATCAGAAGAATATCAGAAGAACATCAAGAGAATATCAGCATAACATCAGGAGAATGGGAGCAGCACATTAGCAGAACATGAGCAGAACATCAGCATCACATGAACATGGTCTGGCTGGACAGATGAAGACTCACTTGAGTCCTTCAGAAGGTATTTTGGTTCCAGACAGACAGATGTTCTGGAGAGACAAAGCACTGCTGAAGAACAGCTTGAAGGAGGACGGAAACTCCTTCCCTTTCCTGCAGAACAGAACATCAGACTGAGACAGCTGGATCCAGCAGAGACGTCTGCATCTCTCTGTGTGTGTGTGTGTGTGTGTGTGTGTGTGTGTGTGTGTGTGTGTGTGTGTGTGTGTGTGTGTGTGTTGTACTTGTAATTGAAGACACTTCTGGCCAGGTTGAGAACGGTCAGGTGTTTGAGGGACCCACGCAGCAGTGATGAACACACCTGAAGAACACACAGTTTGTCTGTCAGCAATTTGCAGTGTAACACACGTGTGTGTGTGTGTGTGTGTGTGTGTGTGTGTGTGTGTGTGTGTGTGTGTGTGTGTGTGTGTGTGTGTGTGTGTGTGTGTGTGTGTGTGTGTGTGTGTGTGTGTGTGTGTGTGTGTGTGTGTGTGTGTGTGTGTGTCTCACCAGGTCGAGGGAACAGTCGCTGTTGGACAGGTCGAGTGTGTGCAGATGGTTGGACTGAGACAGGAAACTCCACAGGTGCTACAAACACAACAAACACATCAACACAACTTAACACACTAATTCACACTAATTAAGTAAGTGTGTGTGTGTGTGTGTGTGTGTGTGTGTGTGTGTGTGTGTGTGTGTGTGTGTGTGTGTGTGTGTGTGTGTGTGTGTGTGTGTGTGTGTGTGTGTGTGTGTGTGTGTGTGTGTGAGCATACAGGTATGTCGTCTCTGAGGGTGTTTCCAGACAGGTTCAGGTGTGTGAGTGATGTGGAACCGAAACACTGAGCCAGAACATTCACACCTGAAAAAC
>CM071956.1:1245000-1265000 GCA_036784905.1 Acrossocheilus fasciatus
GACATGAAATGAGCTGATGGCATAATACACCTGTGTGCATTGTCCTATTTGCCAAATTCAAGGATCTATAAAAAAAGCCTGGTATTGTAAAAAGAAAAAGTATTCAAAGTTTGGCTTTCATTGGGGCAGTATGTCATATTTCAAGGCCTTAGGTCTCTTTAACGCATTTTGGTGGCGACCAAGAAATCAAACACAGCTAAATGCTGCAATAAGTGGATCAATGTGCAGTGTCCTATATGCTAAGTTTAATGGTTTCTCGTGCACACATAAAAGTCTGTATATTTTTCATTTTTGCAAATCTGAAACCCTCCACCTTCCCCAGCTCCACCTGTATAGATCTGCTACGGGTTACTTTATATGCTATTTATGTAGCAGCAGTATGTCTTAAATACTCACAGCACTGTATGGCCGTATGCATTGGCAGTAGCAAGTTCTTGTACTTGCTTGCAGCAGCAGCAGCAATAATCTACAACTACAGCAATAACCAACAGCAGCAGCGTAGCAGATCTATTCCGCCAAGACCAAATACAGTAACATTGACATATCCATCACCGTGCTAAAATCTTCTAAGAGTTGTCATGATAGAAATGGTGCTAAGAATATCATGAGAATAAACCCAAAATACTTATAACCTGCATTTTGCTTAATGAAGATGTACACCTTGAATTCCAGTTTTACTGTCACTAAACAATCACTAAACAGGTGCCGTGAAAACACACTACTTTATTTTCATTATATTCTTAATTTTATATTATAAAAAACTAAATAGAGGCAAAAGTCTGGAAATGCAAATATTTTCCATACTCTGCTTTCTTTTATCCATATTTTTCCATACTTCCATACTTTTGGGTTTGTGTGTTTCTGAGTGTGTGTGTGTGTGTGTGTGTGTGTGTGCGTGCGTGCGTGTGCGTGTTTTTGTGACATATGAGGACACAAATTTGTATAATGACATGGGTATTACAGGGTATGACATTTCTCCATATCGCCATATTTCAAAATGCTTATAAATCAGTTGGAGAATGAGCTTTTTTGAGAAAGTAAAAATGCACAAAGTGTCCTGTAAGGGGTAGGTTTAGGTGTAGGGTTGGTGTAGGGTGATAGAAACTACGGTTTGTACAGTAGAAAAACCATTACGCTTATGGTGTGTGTGTGTGTGTGTGTGTGTGTGTGTGTGTGTGTACCACATGGTCCTGCTTCTGCTGGAGTGTGATTTTCCCAGAGTGTCTGTAAACTGGTGGTTCTCTCCACTGGCTTTAACAAGAGCTTCTTTATCACCCTCCTGAAACACACAAACACACCCATAAAATAAACACACACATATGCATGTGTGTGTGTGTGTGTGTGTGTGTGTGTGCGCGCGTTTTTGTGAAAAGTCAGGACATAGATGTGTATAATGACGAGGGTATGGCAGGTATTACAAGGTGAAGGTGACATCTCAGGACATTGACCCATGTCCCCACTTTTCAAAACGCTTATAAATCACTCAGAATTAGTTTTTTTGTGGGTCGAGTCCTGGACAAATCTCCTGAACGTTTGTTCCTATATGTGCAATAAAATCATCAAAATGCCTGTAGTCTCCTGTAAGGGGTAGGTTTAGGTGTAGGACAATAGCACATACAGTAAGTACACTATAAAAAGGGTTAGGGTGTGTGTGTGTGTGTGTGTGCGTGCGTGCGTGCGTGCGTGCGTGCGTGCGTGTGTGCGCGCGCGTGTGTGTGCGTGTGTGTGTGTGTGTGTGTGTAAGACTGTCTTACAGTGGGTCGAGTCCTGGACAAATCTCCTGAACGTTTGTTCCTATATGTGCAATAAAATCATCAGCATCCTGATCAGACGAGAGTCTCAGAGAGAGCTGCCCTCTGTCATAGTCCACCAGCAACTACACACACACACACACACACACACACACACAGGTTTTAAAGCACAATTCGATAAGCAGAGGGTGATAAACATCCATCACAGCATTACAACTAGTTCAGATGAATAGAAAGTTCAGAAGAACAGCATTCATTTTAAATAGAAATCTTTTGTAATATTATGAATGTCTTTACTGTCAGTTTTCATCAATTTAATGCATCCATGACGAATAAAAGTAGTATTTTCTCTCTCTCTCTCTCTTTTAAAAAAAACATACCACAAACATTTGAATGGTAGTTTATCACAGCTTACACAAAAATATTGTGCAGCACAACTGTTTTCAACATTGATAATAATCAGAAATGTTTGTTGAGCAGTAAATCAGCATATTATAATGATTTCTGAAGATCATGTGACACTGAAGACTGCAGTAATGATGCTGAAAATACAGCTGCGCATCACAGAAATAAATTAGTGTATTGTATACATATTCACATAGAAAACAGCTGTTCGAAACTGTAATAATATTTGACATTATTAGTGTTTTACTGTATTCATTTTATTTTTTTCAATGGGCTCTGTTTGTTTCTGTGTATGCAAGTATATTTGGCATTAAGGCTGATTTTTGTCAAATAAGTTTTTATTCAGTCATCGAATAACTTGCAATATTCACAAGTTCCAGGATTAATTATATGCACATAAATAAGAAAGAAAAAAACACTGAATGTAACATTGAGGCTGATTCTGATTGTTGAAGTTGATGTTCACCTGTTTCTGTTTGACGCTGCTGATGCTCTGAATGTCAAAGACACTGAAGGACTGATCCACCTGCAGGACAAACAAGCACACAGTAAAACTACATACTGATGCCATACTGAAAGAATATAGAACCTGAAGAAACAGCACAAATAAACACACAAACACACACAGAAGAAACCCACACAGAAATGACTGCAGCAGACTGAAAAGAGAATGAGTGAACACAGGCCTGAACACGTTTGCAGATCCACAGAGAAGACTCACACACACACACACACACACACACACACACACACACACACACACACACACATGTCTGGTTTGCTATCCTTGTGGGGACTCTCCATAGGTGTAATGGTTTTTATACTGTACTTACTGTATGTGCTATTGCCCTACACCAACCCTACACCTAAACCTACCCCTTACAGGAGACTACAGGCACTTTTAGATTAAAAAAACACACCATTTAGTACGTTTTTTAAGCCTTTTGATTTATGGGGACATAGGCAGTGTCCTCATAAACCACCTTCAGATTGTAATACCTCTGTCATACACATGTTATTATACACATTTTGTCCCCATAAACCACAAAAACCAGTACACACACACACACACACACACACACACACACTCTTACACACACACACACACACACACACACACACACACACACACACACACACACACACACACACACACACACACACTCTTACACACACTCACACACACACACACACACACACACACACACACACACACACACACACACACACACACACACACACACACACACACACACACACACTCTTACACACACTCACACACACACACACACACACACACACACACACACTCACTTTAGCAGGGACTCGTGCGCTCAGAAGAAACACTCGATGAGGAGCGAGAGCCTGTGGAGAGACCAGAGAAGATTTAGAGCATGACAAAAATGAAATAAACAATAATGAAATAATAGCATATGTTTAAAATAGAAGCTTGTTTCCATTTCTTCCAAATAATAACTTTACCAACTTAACTTTACAGGTTTTTTTTTAAATTGCTTAGACACTAAAGTGATAACTGAGGCCTGCACAGTGAAACCATTCACTCATAAACCTCATCTTTAGACCAAGTCTGCAAAACTACAAGCACATTACATGCTTTAAACTCTGTTTGATATTGAAAAACAAACTTTTTTCAAAACTCTAAACACAGTTCTCTACATTACACACATCATTCAAAACTAACAGCTCTTCTGTTTAATTTGGGAAACACTGACACTTTAATATCACACTCATTTACTGATAATGACCTACACACAGTCATCATGTGTGAAACACTTAGACATCATTTGTTCACTTAGTAATCAAAACAGAGCTTTTAGAAAGAAAGTATTTTTTACACATTTGCATTTCTCTTTACATTGTATCTATATTATGCAAAGCGCTTTATAAAAAAAGCTGGCTTTCTGACTTGGCTTATATGCATATTCAGTGTGTGTGTGTGTGTGTGTGTGTGTGTGTGTGTGTGTGTGTGTGTGTGTGTGTGTACACACAACCACAAACACACACACTGTATGCATATTCATTATCTATCTATCACTGCACTCTGAACAAGCAGAAGACACACGAGAGTAGTGTTTTATATTTTTCACATCTGTGTGTAGTTTGTTGTGTATTTGGCCAATTATTTTACAGAGTTACGCAAAAAATAAAATTTTTAGAAGAGCTAAAACAGTTTACAAAGAAGTGTTTGCTTTTGCAAGATGTGTGTGTGTTTTGTATGTTTTGTGTGTGTTTTGTGTGTGTTTTGTGGTTTTGCGTGTAGAGTTTTGAGAAATGGAGCCATAGTTTTAAAAACTGTGTGTTTGTTAGCATTTTGAAAAAAACTGTAATAACTTAAATACTTTACATTTCAGACTTTTTTTATCACAAATGCGAGTTTATATCTTGCAAATGTAAATTATAAACCTTTAATTGCAAGTTTAAATCTGTCAAGGTACTTGCAACATTTTATCTCACAGCACAGAGGGGGTTTTTTTCATAGCATTGCAAGTTTATATATTGCTATTGCAAATTATAAAACCAAAATTGCACAATTCTGTCTTTTAACCTCAGAATTCTGAGTTTACATTTAATGCATATACTACTTTAAAATGTAACGCATATAAAACATTATGCAACAAATTGATTATGCAATGATAAACACATCAATCATTAGTATGCTACACTATTACATGACCTTATTATTAGATTGCACGTTCAGAAAGTGTTTATTTATCATCTAAGAAATAGTGATTTTGCATTTTAATCCAATTTTGAGTAAATCATTTTTTTTTTTTTTGTCAGTCTGATCGAATAATTACGCATGTTAAGTATGTACTCTGGTTGTGTACTGTGCTTGTAGCCTATTGTAGTGTGTACTATGAACAGCAGTGTAGTTAAACTAGTAGGCAAAGTCCTTAAAATGTTATATTTACATTGCAGTTTTGTCAATATTTACAGTTTAAGAGGTAAACATAAGAGTTCTTTAATGAGGCTTCAACACATGTTGACCACACACAAAACATTAAACTGAGACAAAGAACATACAGAAACTGAAGGCTTATAAAAGACAGGGGAACCAAGGAGCAAACGAGATGATTAACTAAACACAGGTGATAAGACTGAATGATAATTAGACAATGAACTACTGAGAACAGGAGCAGAACCAAATAAGGAGAATCAGGAACTCAACAGGAACATACATGTGACAGTGTGTGTGTGTACTCTGTATATTTATTATGTATATATAAAGACACACACATACAGCATATATTTTTAAAATATTTACATGTATATATTTATATTCATATAAATTATATCATTTAGAAATATGTTTAATATATAAAAGTAACATATTTTTCTTAAATATATACATGCATGTGTGTGTATTTATATATACATAAAAAATATGCACAGAACACACACACATATATAATGTAAACAAAAACTTTTATTTTGGATGCGATTAATCACGATAAAGCACTAATAAAAATACTGATTACATATTAAACTTAATCAATTTTGAAAATGAGTTTTTAGTTCCTTAATAATAATAATAACAATAATAATACAATTATATTATTATTCTCTTTATTCTGCCTGTTGAACATTTATGCATGCTGTATTGTTATTGCACAATACATAACAAAACAAATCAATAAAGCTAACCTTTAACCCTTTAACTGCCGCACCTATTTTTTATCTGTCACACAGACATGTGCACTATCCAAACTTACATTTTTATAATTCATGAATGAAAATATTTTGTAAGATGATTTTGATGTACCATTTCCATGGTAATGCAATGTCTGATTTTAAAATGGGTTTCACCAGATGAATTTTGAGTTTGATAGTTTGATGCTTTCTAAATGGTGATAGGGAAAAAGGAAATGAAAAATAAAAATTTGTGACAAAGGTCAGAACTCCTGTTATGATGTAGATTTTATTGAGGTGCACTCTTGTCATAAATTAATCTATAACTGCTCCTACATAATTTGTAACAAAAACAGTGGTAAAATATCTATTTTTGGAATCTTAGACCTTTCCAAAGATATATAATTTGTCATGACAACATTAGGATTTATGTGTAATATAGTGAAGTAAACTTAGGCGTCCCACCGATGGGGAAAGGCTAACACACTCTCAGAAATAAAGGTACAAAAGCTGTCACTGGGGCGGTACCTTTTCAAAAGGTACACTTTTGTACCTTTTAGGTTCAAATATGTACACTTTAAGCACTAATATGTACCTTTAAGGTACCAAAATGGACCCTTTAGGTACAAACATGTACCTTTTGAAAAGGTACCGCCCCAGTGACAGCTTTTGTACCTTTATTTCTGAGAGTGCAGTTAAGAGGTTAAAAAGTAAAATATATTCTTTCTTTAGCATTTTCGAACACATGCAAATATGAATTAATGTTGTAATTATGTATTGCTGCACTCAGCAACAAAACCACACAGATTCTTTTTTTTCCCAGCTGAATATTAATTATAATTAGTGTAGAGTGGCTGTAATCAAGTAAAGCGGTCCATTTAGAGAATAATGAGCCGTCATGACTGAGAACAGCTTCTGAGCTCAAGATAAGACAAACATCATGACTAAAGGCTGTGAGTTTCTTGCTAAATCCTGTGGAAGCTCCTGGAATGTAGTGTGTGTGTGTGTGTGTGTGTGTGTGTGTGTGTGTGTGTGTGTGTGTGTGTGTGTGTGTGTGTGTGTGTGTGTGTGTGTGTGTGTGTGTGTGTGTGTGTGTGTGTGTGTGTGTGTGTGTGTGTGTGTGTGTATTCATGCCTAGAGGAACAGAACTCTGTCGTGTCAGGACAGGAAAATGAGGGTAAGTATAAATACCACAGCTGAACTTTACAATGAGGAACTTCTCAAACACTCCCTGTAACTCACTGTATAAAGACAAAACCTCACAGCACAAACACACGAGCCGCGGACACACACTCAAGCCTTTCTCAATCTGTCTGCCTGACACACACACATGTTTGTTTTAGTGGTTTATTGGGTCATCCCATAGGCGTAATGGTTTTTATACTGTACAGACTGTATGTGCTATTGTCCTACACCAACCCTACACCTAAACCTACCCCTTACAGGAGACTACAGGCATTTTTAGATTAAAAAAAAACACCATTTAGTATGTTTTTTAAGCCTTTTGATTTACGGGGACATAGGCAGTGTCCTCATAAACCACCTTCAAATTGTAATACCTCCATCATACCCACGTCATTATACACATTTTGTCCCCATAAACCACAAAAACCAGTACACTAAAACATGACCAGCACACAAATATTGCAAGAAACAAACACAAAATGATGCTTTGCATGAAGTAAATAAAGTCTGTTTTTAAGATCAAGGAATAGTTCGCCTAAAATGTGTTTGTTTCTTCATCAGGTTTGTAGAAATGTGTCTCAGCGATGGATGCGCTGCAGTGAATGGGTGCCGTCAGAATGAGAGTCTGATAAAAACATCACAATAATCCACAGCACTCCAGTCCATCAGTTAACATCTGGAGAAGACAAAAGCTGAAACACATCCAGCATCAAGACGTTTTTAACTCAGATACCATAGAGTTCATATTGTGATGTTTTTATCAGCTGTTTGGACTCTCATTCTGACGGCACCCATTCACTGCAGAGCATCCATTGCTGAGACACTGATGCAGAGACACATTTCTACAAACCTGATGAAGAAACACACTCATCCTGATCTCGGACGGCCTGAGAGTGAACACATTTTCAGAAAATGTTCATTTTTGGCTTGACTATCTCTTTAATATTATATTCAGTGTTGTGATAGAAACACATTGTACTCACCAGGATTCTGTTCTCCAGTTTGTCACCTTTGACCTCCAGGTTCACTTTCTTAAGGACACACAGCTTCACCTGCTGCCCGACGGCATCCTGAACACTCTCTACACACACACACACACACACACACACACACACACACACACACACACACACACACATGCAAGCTTCTCAAAATCTTCTATTAATTAATATTCTCAGTATATTAATTTTATCCAACAGCTCACATGATGAATTCAGAAGTTCTGCATCTACATGATTCATTTCAAAACTGAGTCAAAACTGATCAAATCACATGAATCAGAAGAATCGCTGAATGAAGGGTTTCTCCTAAACAGCAAATGAGAGCAAATACAAACTTTTCTGTTTCTCCTGTGTCTCAGAAGAGATCTCTGCAGCCATACATATTTTTTTTTATATATATACATATATAAAATATATAATATTAAGACATTTTGTGTAGCATTTGGTAGATGTAGACATTCATAGGCCCTTTGTTATTTGTTCTCCCTAATTTTCACTTCTTTTTTCACTTCTTTTTTTAGTAACTGACATGTGTTTTTGTCACAGTCGTTTTTTGTTTGCTTTTAATTTATTCAATTATTGCTATTATTAGTTGAAAGCTTATGTAGAAACAATTGTCTCTCAGAAATTGCCAGTAGATTTCACAAGCAAAATAAATAAATAAAAATGGCAAGCAACACTCTGAATTAAACATGAAATTAGTAAAACTGAAATAGTGTTTTCTTGTAAAATGTACTCCAATAATCTATATTTTATTTACAACTTTGAAAAATATTTGTATTTTATATAATTGCATTTTGAAATATATTTATAATTAGATAGCCTATTTAGCCTAAAATACATTTAATTTGTATTAATTATTTTACAAAAATTCTAGGTAATCTAGAGAGTGTGTAATGCATGTCGATTTTAATATTGCATGTGTAACTTTGATTTGTTTATTTGTATAGGCTAAGCAATCCTGGTTGCATATCTCGGCAGGACACTCCTGTAAAACAGATCTTAAACTCAGTTAATCTTTTTCTGGTTGAAAAAATTGTAATATATCTGTTTACTGTCGTGTCGCGTCGCGTCAGGTGAAGACGCGCTGTCCGGTGTGGGCGGAGTCTGAACTGGCCCCTCCCACAGCTAACATACATTAACACTAATAGCCTAATAAAGCGTCTCTTCACTGAAATCATTCAAGTTTTAAACATCAAAAGCGTCTCGTGAGGAAATGAGCACTATGAGTTCTCACATGTGAAGGAGCTGATGATGTGTGAGAGTCTGTCTTACCCAGCAGATCCTGAGGAACGTCTGCGTCTTCTGCGCTCATCTTCGCTGCCGGACCTGATGGAGAACTCCAGAAGAATCCTCATGAGCTGCGCTCTCACATTCAACTAGTCCCAGAAGCACACAACTAGTCCCAGAAGCACACAACTAGTCTCAGAAGCACACAACTAGTTCCAGAGGCGTGAGTGAAAGCTGCAGCGCGAGCGGAACAGATCCCACCCTCACCTCACACCTGTCTGTCTGTCTGTCTGTCTGTCTGTCTGACTCTCTGTCTGTCTGCTTCACTGCAATCTACTTTACAACACTGACTAATATTGGCCTGCAGTATTCACATACCATATTGCCAAACCGTTTTACACAAAACTTGGTGAAAAAAGTTCAAGACAAACTTGATGTTGGCTTGAGAAGCCACACAGTCTGAAGTAGATTTAATATGTTTAAGTCAGAAGGTAGTAGTTTTAAAGGACAGATAGATAGATAGATAGATAGATAGATAGATAGATAGATAGATAGATAGATAGATAGATAGATAGATAGATAGATAGATAGATAGATAGATAGATGCATTTTGTGTGTGTCTGTGTGTGTGCGTGCGTGTGTGTGTGTGTGTGTGTGTGTGTGATGTTTTGGTGTTTTTTTTATTTTATTTATTTTCCTCTAAAAGTACCACGTTTTTAATGTAAAACATGCTTATTTTTATGTGTAATATTTCTTTTACTTCAGTAAAACAAAAACATTCCAGTAAGCTCCGACAGCCAAAACCTAAAATTTTGGTGACTTTGGTGACATCTGGTGACATGTGATGGCATAAAAATATCATAAATATAAATAGCCACTGGCTGCAGTACTCAATGACTGCATATAGGCTGAAATCCATAAACCATTGCTGGAACGACCTTAACCTCTTAATATACAGAGATAATACCAATAAGATACATTTTATCATAAGAAACAAAAATAACAATATGTGTGTTCAGTGAGACTGTACAAAGATGCCAAAATATGCTTACAGACAAATCTGACCATGCTATACGGAAAAGACAAAGTAGGAGGCAGAGTAATCATTCATTTCTAACAAAAAACATCAAATTTCAAAAAAGTAAAATGGTACTAAACAGGTTAGAATAAACAATAAACCTAACAAGTAGCATGTTCCAGATATTTTGGAAGCATCAACAAATCTTGGCAAACTTACAGTTTTTCTCGACTGCTAAAACACTATAACCAGGCTTTTGAAGAAAAATTTCAAAACCATAATGCCTTTAAAAAAAAAAAAAAAAAAACCAAGCCCAAATTCCCTTAATCATCATCACAATGAGAAAAACCAAAGAATATATTTCTGATGTGCAGCAAAAGATAATTGAGCTTCACAAATTAGTGAAGTGGCTTTAAGAAAAGAGCTAGAGCAGTGAAAATCCCCATTTCCAGCATCAGGACAATAATTAAGAGTTTCCAATCAACATAAAATGTTATGAATCTGCCTGGAAGAGGACGTGTGTCTATATCGTCCTAATGCACGGTGAGAGGAGAGTTTGAGCGGCTAAAGACTCTCCAAGGACCACAGCTGGAGAATTGCAGAAAATAGTTGAGTCTCGGGGTCAGAAAACCTTTAAAAAAAAAAAAAAGGTCAAACAACACCTACAACAGATAAAAAATCAATAAGTGACTGAGTCTGTTAGAAATCTTATAATGGGCCATGTTTGGATCTTCCAACCGTACAATAACACAAACAAAAACCTCAAAAACAACACAGAAATGGGTCACTGAGCACAAAACCAAGCTTCTGCTGGTCATTCCAGTCCTCTGACCTGAACCCTGTAGAAAATGTGTGACCTGAAGAGAAGAAGCTGTGAATCTAAAGGGTCTGGAGTGATTCTGGATGAAGGAATGGTCTCTGATCTCTCGTCAGGTGTCTCTAACCTCATCAGGCGTTATAGGAGAACATTTAGAGCTGTTAAACTGGAGGTTTCAAAAAGTATTGAATAAAAGGGTGCCGTTAATTGTGGCCAATGTGTATTAGAGAAAAACATTTATTTCATAATGATATTTCCCCCCATTTTAAATTCTTATTATTTGATGAAAGGTTAGATTTTTGTGATTTTTTAAAATAAAAGATCAAAACGATTAACAATACAGATTAATTTTCACAACCTTCTTTGATCATATTTACCAAGGGTGCTAATATTTTTGACCATAACTGTATAGACAGAGGACAACACAAGAGTTACAGATTCTGACAGTGGACTTTCTCATTTTTATTTTCGCCTTTGTGCTCATTTTTCTTTTTTATTTCACAATGACGTTGTAATGTTTTTGTTTTATTTTAATTATTGATTTATTCTATTTTTTGTCAGACCACTAGTAAAAGTGTATCTGTGTATCCTGTACAGTTGTTTTCAATCAATATCCCACATACAGTAATGTGAACATTTGAAGAGGAAGAGTAGGAGGAGGAGGAGGAGGTGAAAGAGGAAGAGGAGGGCAAGAAGACAAGCAGTCTCAGATATTTTAGTAGATGCGTGGCAGGGTTGGATCAGGGCCAGGGTCAGTAGCCTGATGCTGAAGAGGTTCTCTGACCTGTTCCAGACCAAAGACGGATGCTGGGGCGGAATAATTATTTTTGTTGTTGTTTGCTGTATTGTTGTTTATTCTGCAGTGCATTAAATTAAGGAATAAAACACTTAAAAATGCATACATTTGTGTTCATCATGCGAAAAGTTTTTTTTTGGGGGGGGGGGGCACAAGCAACACTTATTATCGGTTTTTGTAGTATTGTTTTGAATTGATCTCATCAGTGTGTAAGACTGTTGTAGTGTGTGTGTGTGTGTGTGTGTGTGTGTGTGTGTGTGTGTGTGTGTGTGTGTGTGTGTGTGTGTGTGTGTGTGTTTGAGGGTTTGTGTGTCATGTCTGACAGCAAAGTTTGTTTTTTAAGCAAGATTGAGTTGTTTTGAGTGGAGAGCTTCATTTTGACTTGAATATAGGAAGTTTGGGGAATTGAGTTAGAAGTTATGGATTTGTGTTTAGAGTTTTGCAAAAACGAGGCATAATTTCAAGAAATGTGTTTAAGCAATCGAGGAAAAACTGTAAAACAGTCAATGCTTCATACTACATCTACTGCTCGAATAAAATTGAAATTCTGGGGTTGGTTTTACTTCTGTCATCTTGTTTTATGAGAGATATTGCACTGCCCAGTTCACAGTGATTTTTCTCTCTCTTTTCAGGGTGCAATAATAGGGATATAACGTCTTCATACTAGGGCTACTGCTCTAATAAAATCCAAAAATTCAGGCAGGTTTTACTTTAAAAACCTTTTTTATGGACCCTTGAACTTGTAATATGACAATACAAAGAAGCACTCATTGCACCATCAGCCCAATTTGCTGCAGCTTTTCTCCAGAAAAGCAGGCATAAGTGCTTCATACTAGAGTAACTGCCGTAATTAAATCCAAATTCTGGGCTGTTTTTACTTCATCACTATTTTTTAAGGACACTTAAACTTGGGACAATTGGGAATACTTCAGGGCAATTATCACACCATCAGCCCAAATCACTGCAATTTGTCTCTGCTACCTTTGAGTGTGCATTAAAGTGGATATTAGGACTTTGTAGTATGTTAACTGCTCTAATGAAATTCCAGTTTCAGGCTGTTTGTACTTTATCAGTCATGTTTTATAGCCCCTTGAACTTGACATATTTGACATAAAGAAGCTCATTTTGCTTGAATTTTCTCTATATTTGCTTTGAGGTTGAGTGAAGTGAACATAAGATCTTCATACTAGAGCAATGGCTCTAATGAGATCCAAATTTTGGGCAGTTTTTAGTTCACCAGTCTTTTTTTATGGCTCCTTGACTTTTGAAAATAAATGCACCATCAGCCCAATTTTCAGCAAAATTTCTCCAAGCCCTTTGAGGTTGGATTAAAATAGACAAAAGGGCTTCATACTAGGTCTACTGCTCTAATGATATCCCAATATTGGGCCATTTTTACTTTATCAGTCTTCATCTATGGGCCCTTGAACTTGGCTTATTTGAGAATGAACAGATGCACCTTCACTCCGTTTGAGGGTGCATTAAAGCAGACACAAGTGCTTCATAACAAGGCAACTGCTCTAATAAAATTTTGGGCAGTTTTTACATAACCAACCTTTTTTATGGACCCTTGAACTTGACATATTTGATAGTACACAGATTCTTGCAGCATTATCGGCTCATTTTGCTGTGAATTTTCGCCCTTTAAGGATGCATTAAGGAGTACATAAATGCTTCATACTAGGGCAACTGCTCTAACAAAATCCAAACTTTGGGCTATTTTGTTCTGTACCATTCTTTTTTATGAACCCTTGAACTTGGCGTATTTGACAATACACAAACATTTATTGCACCATCAGCCAAGTTTGCAGCAAATTTTCTCCAAACCCTTTAAATATGCAGTAATTTGTCCATAAGCACTTCTTACGAGGACAACTGCTCTAACAAAATACAAATTTTGGGCTGATTTTATTTTACCATTCTTTTTCTATGACCCATTGAACTTGGCATATTTGACACTGCAGATGCTTATTGTGCCATCAGCCCAATTTGTGGCTATTCTTCTCTGATCTCTTTGATGGTGCATTAAAATGGATATAAGGGCTTCATACTAGGGTAACAGCTCTAATGAATCCAAATAATGGGCCGTTTTTTCTTTTGTCAGTATTTTTTTATGGACCCTTGAACTTGGTATAATTGATGATATACAGAGGGGCAGCAACTCGACAGAAAAGTTCTTCAAATATGCCAAGTTTAAGGAACCATAACAAAAAGATTGTTACCATAAAAGCTGTCACAGTTTGAATTGTTTTGAGAACAATAGCACTAGAACAAAGTTCTTATGTTTGTTTTAACACACCCTCAAAGGGTTTTGAGAAATCTCGCCTTGAAATGAGCTGAAGGCACAATATCAGTGTGTATATTTCTGTGGAACTTAAAAAAAAACAGTACAGTAAAAAATGCTCAAAAATTTGAATTTCACAACATAAGGCCCTTTCTTAAACCACTTAAATATGGTTAAAACTGATTGGTAAATATCCAAATACTGACCAGTAATAACGTGATTGGACTGTAATGTAATGATATGAGCAGCCGGAGGCGCCAGTGTTACTGAACAGATCAGCAAAGCCTCAGGATCATGAATCATGGGACAGACGACAGACGGACGTTTGACTGGAAACTTCTAATCTGGGGTCTGATCTGTCAGACAAACATAAAACCCAAACGAGTTTAATCTCAAAAGACAGAGATCTGAACACGAATGTGAAGATGAGCGGGGATTTTATGAATTATGTGCAAGTACTTTCCACAAATATGATAGAAATCATGGGGTTTTGTTAAAAAATGAATGAATAATTTTAAAAAATTAGGCACACATTAATCAGGTGTTTTAACTTGACATGCCAAACTGCAAACCTTAAAAATGCACATATTCACATTCACTTCTCTTTTTCAAAATAATGACTGTTGTATGCCTATTTTTACATATATTGAAGCTGGTCATGACCTCTGAGGACCATTTTAAGGGGACAGACAGACAGTTGTATTTTACATGCTCTTTAATTCACTGTTTATTGAACACATCTGATGCTTGAGCTCACAGTGTGTGTGTGTGTGTGTGTGTGTGTGTGTGTGTGTGTGTGTGTGTGTGTGTGTGTGTGTGTGTGTGTGTGTGTGTGTGTGTGTGTGTGTGTGTGTGTTGTATGAGTGAATTGTGTTCATTCAGCCTGTTGTTTTTCTGCTCTAAGCTGATTTACTGGACGTGATCGAGAGCGAGTTTATATACTGTAGATTAAAACATGAGCGAATCACAACACCAGAATATAAAAGAATTGATGGAGTTTATGTGGCTGATGTGTCTTTCATTAATATTGCCATCTTTGGGAAATATGAGAAGGAAAAAAAAAGTCTTTGCTGTTTATCCTCTTACTTGGAATACTCACAAAAATACAAAGTGAAATTAGAGGCAAAAACAAATGTGCAATGATTTTCACATTCCTCGTATTCTGACATATTTGAGGAAAAATGACTAATTTGATATTTGAATGCATTGAATCAAACAAATCATTTCAAGATGACTTTAATGCTTTTGGCAGCCATTTCTTACAGAAATTGCAAAACTGATTCATTTTAAAAAGACAGACATTAAGATGACTTCCCATGAAAAAAAAAAATCATAAATGGATCATTTAAAAGTGAAAAAAGAAACTAAAAATAGTAAACAGAAGTGTTTAAACAAACGAATGCAGTCGTTCTTAAACTAGTACATATTAAACTGTCTTTAGAACAATAAAAAAAAATTAATATATGCAAAAAACAAAACAAATGACAGACATGAGATGCTTCATAAACTCTGAAACACTAAAATGAGATTCTTAAGAGTTCAAGAGAGTCGGATAGAAAAACAGTTGAACTGACAGAATCTTAAACGAACAAACAAACCACTTTTATCAAACGATCATTTATGCTAATAAAACAGCAGTGCATGATGGGACGTTATTGCTTTGAGTTGGATTGCATAAAGCCGTGATTAAAGCCATGTATTCATAAACACATAAATGCATAAATAGTGATTTTCCACAGCAAACACACAGTTTGCATCAGCTTCGGCTGATGCTGTATCTAAAAGCATCATTAGCAAAATATAATAACATACAAAAACACATGCAACCGTTGCAGACATTCACACAATCCTGAGATGCAGCGCATTCAATATTTCTGTCATTTAATACACTGAAAACATGATATAATTACGCCAGGATTTATTGAACCTTCTCAATCCGATCTTAATTAACCTGAGATCTTTTCTCCTGTGTTTTTCTGTCCATTCAAAGCTTCATTATTGCTCACTTTCTCTGGTTTATAGATGCTAATAATGGGATCAGAGCGTCTCACACATGCATTCATGCAGCTCATGCTAAAATGATCTGATATAAAGCTTCAAAACCTTTTTTTTAAATCTCACTTAAAGCTCATCTCACAAACCTGAATTATTGCAAACTTGATCATCAGGAATCTAATTTAAGTAAATCACAGTGGCATCCAATTGACAATTAAAGTCAACCCAAACTCAAAAATGCAGAAATAAACTCCTTAAATAACTGAAGCGAGTTCTTCAGATGTGAAAAACAGGAAAATTATCATGAACCATCACAGTAAGCGTCATGCTGTAAGATCTAGAGAATCACTGTGCAAAGTCATGGTCCTTCTCTGTATTTGTTTTGTTTTCCAGTACAAATATCCAAATCTAAAAATTAGGATTTTACATTTACTGGAGATACAAAGTGACAGAAGAAGCCTTCATTTCTGAGAAACTGAACACAATGAAGTGAGTTTGTGACTGTGTTTGTGGTCGAATTGACCGCATGGTTTCCATGCAATTCACAAAAAAAAAATCAACACTATGAAAACACTGAAAACCTCTATTGTAGAGACTAAAAAAATATTTATGTACATATGAGAAATTATGAACTCATACTGTGTTTTTAAAAAAAATCCTCTATTTGTTATGCATCACTTTGACCCAAATATTTTCATGTTCAAAATCAACTGCACAAACAAAAAAAAAAAAAAATTGTTGTTTTTTTCTTCTTCTCATGACTGCTTGTCGTAACTGCTTTTAGTAGTAACTAAATGTGTAAAAAAAAATAAATAAATAAAAAAGGTGCAAATGACTACAACTAAGTATAAATATTATCTCACATTGTTTGTACTTGGGCTATGAACAGAAACACTATTTACAGTCTTTTCTTTTTGTTTCGTCTGCTTGCGAGGGTAAAATGTGTTTCTCACACTTATTTTCAGTTCTGCAACAGAACAACAAACAAAACATCCTCTGACAGATTCACAGACTGTGAGACTAAAATGGATGAAGAAACCGCAAATTCTCCCTGCGATTCAGAAGATGATTTCTACTGAGCTTTGAGTGTTAGATTTCATAAGTACTCATGTACTGCATTTCATATTTTAATCTTTGACAAGCTACACTAAAGGTTTTCTGTTGTTGGTTGTTTTTTTTTTACCTCAGACTTTGCAAAGTGTTGAGTTTTGGTAAATTGCATGGAAACCGATGGAAACACCAAACCCCCTCAGAGTCACCGAAATTTATACAGCCTTTCCCAAATACATCAGAATGTCGAAAAGTTGCATGCGCATGCATGACCCTAAATGAGAAAAACTCACAAAATCTCAAGAAGAAATAAACAGTTCAACCAGTGTTTCAAGTAATTTTAAAATCAAACATGGGTCAAAAATGACCCGTGAAATAATCAGAGAGTTAAAGGTGCTGTATGTAGTTTTTTAACTTTACTAAAGCATAAAAATACCATATTTACAGATATTTAGAGACATGCTAAGTTCACATACTTGTTTCTCTGAAAAACAGTGCTACAGCTGTTTTGGTCTGTGTGACTCCGCCCATTGCCAGTTCACCCAATAGGATTTTGACCCTCCAGGTTGCCAGTTGGCAGAAAACACAACGTATTTGAGCCATGGACGCCAGCAAATGAACTGGGTCAGAGATCAGAGATTCTACCAGATCTAAAGAGCCTCGGCATCCATCTAAAGAGCTCTGTGACCAGAGGCATATTAATACACTGATAAAACAACTCAACTTACAGTCTAAGGCTCGTCACCTTCCATTCAAGTCTTGTTTCTGTTGCGTATCCTCAATCTGGCAACCCGTGTGAGCATTGAGTCTCAGGAGAAGGGTGCGGAGAAACAACTCTTTCCAATATTATGAATTTGGACTGCAATACCCATTTCAACCACTAGCTGTCAATATTACATACTGCACCTTTAAAATGAGGAACAAATATCAGTCAACGAAATCTGACAAATAAATAAGTGTTCCCTTATAGTCAATGCTTAATGACCCAAAGGCAGATATTTGTTCTTGTTTTAAGCATAAACGTACTTCATTTCTCCAGAAAACAAGACGACTTTTATCATTAAGCATCTCCACTAAATGCATTTTAAAGGGTTAGTTCACCCAAAAATGAAAATTTACTTGATTTACTCACCCTCAAGGCATCCTAGATGTATATGACTTTCTTCTTTCAGATGAATTCAATCAGAGTTATATTAAAAAGGTCCTGCTTTATAATGGCAGTGATTGGCTGTTATTTTTCAACAGTCTAAAAGTCCAATAAAGTGCATCCATCCATAATAAAACACGCCTCACACGGCTCGGGGGTGAATAAAGGCCTCCAGTAGCGAATCCATGCATTTTTGTAAGAAAAATATCCATATTGAAACTTTATAAACATCCACTGCCATTATGGAAGAGCCAGGATGTTTATACAGCTAGGATACCTTGAGGGTGAGTAAAGCATGGGCCAATTTTCATTTTGGGTGAACTATCCCTTTAATTTAAAAATATTTGTACAGGTAAACAAGACAAAAATACTGATGAAAAGCAATTTTGTGCAGTGAACGGCATTCAGACAAGGAGCGTCATGCATCTTATCCTTATGTTTAAGCTTATGGGAAACTCTGGATATCTAGTAGCACCTCAAATATCTCATGTTCTCAAGTTTTCAGATTAGCTTCATCGTGAACCTGCCCGTCTCCATCGTTGTCCGTCCGCCTCCGGACGCCGTCGCCGCGCTGCGCGGCACGAAGTCGATAGTCGCCGTGTGCTTGATCTGCCCTTTGCTCTGACTCCAGAAAAACATGAAGACGAAGCAGACGGCCACCGAGCTCAGGAACGACAGGAATCCCATGGTAACTGCGATCACAAGCGTCTTCACGTCGAACGGAAACGGCTGCGATCCGTTGACCGGCGCTTGCCCGGACGTGAAGCTCCATCCTTCCAGAAAGTACGAGCCGGAGCGGTTGCGAGCGGACGCCGGAAACCCTCGCACACGTAGGCTCACCGAGACGCTGTCGTTCCCGGCCGCGTTCGAAGCGATGCACAGGTAATACCCGCTATCCTGTACTTGTGCGTAGCGCACTTCCAGGGTCCCGTTAGCGAGCGTGCGAATCCGGCCCAAGCCGGTCAGAACAGAGCGTTTGGGATTCAGCCAAATAATCGACGGCGCCGGATCTCCGTCAGCTGCGCAGAAGAACAAAACCGTATGTCCTTCGTCCGTCCGAACATCCTGCGGCTTCCGAGTCAGAATGCGAGCTTGCCTGCACGTAAACAACCTAGGAATCTCAGCCTCCGTAAAGTCAGCAAACGTCCGGCCTTGCACCTGCACAGGTGTCGCGCAAGTCGGCGAACGTCCTTCGAAGCGAAGCCACGGGCGTCTGCGCATCGCCCAAAGAAGCCGGCAATCGCACGCCAACGGGTTCCCGTCCATTCCAAGCACCTCTAAAGCAGCGACCGAATGAAATGCTGACTCCTCCAGCGTCGCCAGACGGTTCTCCGACACGTCGAGGAACCGGAAAAACGCAAGGTTGCGAAAAGCACCAGGCTCTATTCGTATAAGCCCTGTACCGACTAGATGCAGCTCTTGGAGTCGTAGCAAATCCCCAAGAAGGTTGGAAAGGATAATAGTGATTGGGTTGTACGATAAATTCAAGTATCGCAAGTAGACGAGGTGATGCAGTGGGGAATACGGTACGGCGCTCAGATTGCAGTGGCTGAGCGTTAGCGACGTGAGATTGAGTCCAAACAGGCTGTTAGCGGCTAACGAGTCCAACCAAGGACAATGGGAAACTTCAAGATCGCGCAAACGTCCCAGCTGGCGGAAGGAGTTGTTGG